>CABHPR010108488.1:285-11579 GCA_902168415.1 Peromyscus melanophrys | reverse complement strand
CCTCGTTCCTCTGGCTGGCTCGGCTGGAGCGAGAAGGCTGCAGGAGCACGCGGCGGCGGCGGTGGCGATGGTGGCGGCGGCACAGGCAGAGCGCGCAGCTCGGAGAGGGAGGGAGGGGGCTCCAGCGGTCGCACGGCTAGGGAGGGCGGCGGGCCAGGGAGGGCCGAGAGCTAAGGGAATGTGGCCACAGGAGCCCTGGAGTCCCAGCTCCAGTCTCGCAGAACAGGGATGCGTAGGGTGGTACGACTTGCAGGGTACCCTAGAGCCCAGTGGCAGCTGGGTTCCTCCGAGCGCCGCCCGCCCCCCCAGGGTCCCACCTCCCCTCCCTCCTTCCCTTCCTCTGGGCAACCTCAGCGTGAGTCAGCCTTAGTGACACTTAGCAGGACCTCTGCACTCCCATCCCGCTGGGACCCGATTCTCTCGCTGTACCCAGGGGTCCCTAGAAAGACTTGGTCGCTGAGCGGCAGGAATGAATGTCCCCTCCCCCACACCTCTCCAGCCAGTCTGCTGTGCCTGCGCCTCCTAACTGGCCGCTAGGGAAGACCCTTAACAGGCCTGGAGTTCCATGCCTTGCCTTCCTGAGAATCACGGCAAAGGGAGCTAGGAGGCCCATCCCAGAACAGGACATGGGGAGGGTACACTTGTCCCCGCCGACGATGCATGGCCTTAAATATATTCATAGCCTGAAATCAAAAGAGTCCGAATTATAGCTCCCAGCCTCCTCCAACCCAAAGAACGGGAGCCTGGCATGGGGTCTGAGGTCTGGCATCTCTAGTCTTGGGAAGGGAGAGGGGCTGAGAGGAGGGCAGTGCCTCTGAGCCGCAAGATGAGGCCCAGGTATAACAGTGGGGGGTCCCTAGCATTCAACTCCAGAGGTCAGCAAAAGGCCTAGATGATTCCCAAAGGCTTGGTTAGACCTGGCTACTGTTCTAATATAAAAGACCAAAATAAAAGACAAGCACTATGCATGCAATGCCTGGACTGGGGGACCTCACTCTCAAAGGACATTTCCAATCTAAAAACAAATAGATCAAAAACACTGTTCCAGGTTGCTGGATGCTGTTTCTAGCACAACCAGCTTCCTTCTTGCCCCTAACTACAGCTTTCAGTCTGAGGCACACATCATGGAAGCTGGGACTTTGTGGGTAGGGGGATTGGAAGAGAGTAGAGAAAGGAAGGGTGAGCACTGCTCTGGGGTACTCTCTGGCTCTGGGCTGCCTTCCCTGCAGAGAAAGGACTGTCCAAGCTCAGTGGCTGCTACCTGCTCAGGGGCTTTTAATTTCTGGCCCTGTAGCCTGTCTGGGTCATTGATCTGTCTTGCCCAGTAGGAATCACTAGTTTCAGGAGAAAATGAGCAGCCTGGCCCTGCAACTGAACATTGGATAAATGGCTTGTCTCTAGGACAGTCATAGGGGTCACTGAATGTGCCCCAGCCCCAAATTTGAGATGGCACAGCCCCACAGACCAACTGTTTGTCTCTGTGTGATCAGGTGACCCAAGCTTTCACAGCCTGTGGCTGCTGGCTAGGCCCAATCCATACACCACTTACCTGTCTCACCTCCCTGGGCCAACAGTGTCTGTCTGTTCCTTCTGGTTCTTCTACCCTGAGAGCCCGTTCCCCTTGGCCCAGTCCCCACTTATCCTGCTCTTAATGGCCCCAGAGATCAAAATCTGGCTCCCCATACTGCACCACATGCCAGGAATATTTCCTAGCACAAGTGGAGGGGTCCAGGACTGAAACTCTAGTCTCACACTCACCTCTGGAGGCCATTCCCAGAAAGGTCTGCAGATGGCACCAGGCAGGTTCCAGCCAACAGAGCAGTCAGCCACTCAGAAAGCAGGGTACTGAACTGAAGCCGGCTTCTGCAGCCAGGGGCAGACACATGGCCTGTCCAGTAGGTTAACCCTCAGGAAAGGCCCCAGTGCATGTGCCCTGCAGACCCACCTGCCATCAAAGGATCTGCCCAGAAAAGGGTGGCAGGGTCTGTGTGTGCACAGGGACTAACAAGAATGTCTTCCCACTAGGGATCATCTACGAGAATTCTATTTTTAAATTAATTGTGTGTGCACACATGTGTGAGAGCACCAGGTAAGTGTAGTGCCCTCAGAGGCCAGAAGAGGGAGTCAGATCCCCTGTGGCTGGAATTACAGTTAAGAGGCTCCTGACTGGATCTGGGAACTAAACTCTGATCCTCCAAAGGAGAAGAAAGTGCTCTTAACCACTGAACTATTCCCTTCGGCCTCATGGAAACTTTTTTAAGAATATGAGGTTGTAGGGAAGATCTAAGAAGAAGAAAAAAAATCCCTACAATGGTAACTAGGGAAGAAGCAAAGATGGTTCCACTCCAGCTGTTACAACAGCTCACCCTCAGAAAAACTCACCATGGTGCAGAAAGAGACTCTTTAGAAGTATTGTGATCACCAATCTGGCAGGGTCTGGAAGGAGCTAGGAAACAAGTGTCTGGATGTGTATAGGCGTCTCCAGAGCAGTGGTTCTCAACCTCCCTGAGCTACGGCCCTTTAACACAGTTCCTCATGTTGTGGTGACCCCCCAACCATAAGACTGTTTTTGTTGCTACTTCATAACTGTAATTTTGCTACTGTTATACATTGTAACGTAAATATCTGATATGGGACCCTTGGGGTCGTGACCCACAGGTTGAGGACTGTTGCTTAGAGGGAGTTGATTTACAAAGATCCACCCTCAATATGGTTGACACTATCCTACAGGCTGGAGTCCTCGACTCGATTAAAGAAAGAAGAGGAATGAAACTGAACACCAGCATTCATCTCTCTGTGTCTCCTGGCTGAGGATGTGGTGTGAGCAGCCAGCTCACATGCCTGCTTCCATGCCCTCCCCGTCATGACGGACGGCACTCCAAGCTGTGAGTCACAGCAAACTTCTTCGAGCTGCTTTCTTCATGGACTTTGCCATCACGGCAACGAGAGAATGGCTAATGCTGCTCCGAACCCCCCCCCCCCAATGAGGACCTGGAGTGCAGCAGAGAAGACAACCATATGCTGTACACAGCTGGAGAGAAACAGGACTGGAGGCAGGCTAGGGAGCTAGGCTGAATCCTGCCCTCTATGGTAAAGGCCAGCACTAGAGTCCCAAGTGCCTGGGAAGCCAAGTGCCCCCCTCAGCCCCACAGTCAGATATCCTGACCCTCTGGATCAGGAGCCAGGGTCTGCCCTCGGGACTCTGATCAGCCACAGGGAAGATCCAAGAGAATCCAAGACCCACTGGCCTTTAGGATTCCCATCCAGAAACACCAGGCACAAGCCTCACTAACCCTGAAGGTCAGCTCTGCACACCCCTCCCCTAATGCTGAGAGAACCTAGAGCCCGGGCTCAGCAGCGTTCTAAGGACAGCCTCTGAGAAAGAAAACCACCAAACAACCTCCTCTGGAGGGAGGGATGAATGGGGGGCGGGGTGGAGGAGACAGACATTGGGCAGGGAGGAGAAAATATCAGAAATAGGCATATTTAATATCCTCAAAGAGATCAGAGGAGATATTGCAACCAGAACCAGGAGCAGGGTGCTATTTTAAGAACATTTAGAGAACAAAAAAGGCCGGGAATTAAAAGCATGCAAGCCGAAACAAAAAAACTCAGCAGACTGGTTGGAAGATAAAAGTAAGTGAATGTTCCAGAAGGCAAAGCAAAAAGACAAAGAGGAGGGAAATAAGAAAGGAGGAAAAATTAGATGGTGTGCTCATGAGAGCTGGCATCCACACAAAGGAACGAGAGAAAGAGGGAGCATCACAAATTATTTAATTCAAGAAATTTTCCACACAATGGATAGGAATTGACCCATGTCAAAGTATATTCTCACGAATGCAAAACACTGAAGATGAGAAGAAAAATAAATCTCAAGTCTCAGGTTCCATGAAAAACAGCAAGAATGGGCATGGCTCCAGGAGCCTCAACAGGGCAAGCTAACAGATACTAGATACTGGAGCTGTGCCTTCAGATACTGATGGGTAGTGATTTCTGGCCCAGCATCCCTTGCTTAACCTGAACAATCAAACAGGAAATCAGAACAAAGAAACTCACATAAGCAATGTCGCAAAAAATTTCATCTCTTAAGCACTGTTTTCCAACGACTACAGGATGTGTTCCAACCAAACAAGGGAAGAAAGCGTGGAAGAGGATCCCACCAGAGAGATGAAGCAGAGGTCCAGTAAGAGCAGGGGTGGAGAACCCACAGGCTGGAAAAGGGCTAGCAGGAGGCAGCTATGCCCGGCAGGGGGTCGTTAATCCAGGTGAGAACAGAGAAGCTGCACATCCAAGCCCCCACTACACCTGCCATCCACAGCCGCCATCCACTGCCCTCTAAGCACCAGGCAGACCCAGCCTGGGTTCTTCTTTGCCCACTCATGCCAGTATCAGCTAAAGACCATCATTCACACCCTCAGAAGTGTCCTGGCTTGATCTATTCTTAGAAACAAGAGACTGGTCACAGTGGACAGAGAGACAGACAGGTCAGCTACACCCCTCACCATGCGGCCAGACATCCCAGCTGGGTCCTCCATCCCCAGCGTCTGCCTGTATGTTCACTCTGTCCTTGTAAGGGGCTGTGATAGGTCATCCCATTGATTTGACTGGATCCGGAGTCATGTAACGTAAGCTGCTGTGCACTCCCGTGAGGAACATAGTTGATCAGACACGAGGAGGAAACTGCCTTTCACCTGCTTGCTCTCATTCTTGCTGATGAATCCATCTATACTGATGTGTCTGCATCCCTTAACTGATATGAGGGATCAGCTTCTTGGAGTCCCCGATGTAATAAAGGGCCAGGAATCCTCAGGCCTTCTGCAGCAGCTGGGGACTGATGAGACCTCCAGCCTCATGGACTGAGTAACTACCAGATTCTCAGCCTTTCTAGTGTGAGACGGCCATTGTTGGACTTCCCAGATGGCCTGTAAGGCCATCCAAAAAATCTCCTTTTAAGAAATATACAATACATATTCATTCTGTCAGTTCTGTTACTTTAGAGAACACCGGCTCATACAGTGGCTCTCATAAACTCTGGGGCATCTGAGGCCCAAGTCTTTCCCTCTTGTCTTCTACCAGGCTTCTCCAGCAATGAGCAGCAGCTCAAAGGCTTGTACGACTCCATTTTTATACGGGTCACCTTGCGTGAATGGGGAGATGACTCAGTTATTAAAAGACGCCGTGGAAGCACGAGAACCTGAGCTCCGATCCACAGGGTGTGGCGGCATGTGTCTGTAATCCTAATGTTTGGGTTGGGGACAGTGACAGACAAGTCCCTGGACCTCATTGGCTGGCCACTCTAACCAATTGGTAAGCTCCAAGTTACATGAGAAACCCTATCTCAAAAATTAAAGTGAGAACAGTTGAGTTGACTTCTGGTCTACACACATACAACACACACACACACAAACCCCATGTGTGCACCTGCATGCATACATGTATACACACACACACACACACACACACACACACACACACACACACACCAAAACATATTATATATATGTATATGTGTATATATATATATATATATATATATATATATATAGTCATCTTGTGTTCCCAACTATGCCAATTGACATGCTCAACAATAAAATGTCCATGAAAAGTCGGGTGGTGGCGCTCGCCTTTAATCCCAGCACTCAGGAGACAGAGGCAGGCTGATCTCTGTGAGTTTGAGGCCAGCCTGGTCTACAAAGCAAGATTCAGGACAGGCACCAAAACCACATGGAGAAACTCTGTCTTGAAAAACAAACAAACAAACAAATATCCATGAAAATAAAACTAAAGGGATTCCTTTTTTCTCGTCAACCTTCATTAAGCCCATAGATGTCCTGCAGCCCGGGCTGTGTTTACGCTACTGCATGGTGCCTGGCTGCTTTGGTTGGCTTCGGTTCATCCAACAGAGAAGTCCAAGGTTGCTGAAAATGGACCACCCCTCAGCACACCCAAAAGCATTTGTGTGTCCCTACCCCATCCGGGTTCTCTGCCAGCTCTTGTGTCTTCAGGGTCTCCCCTCTGGGCTCTGTGAAGACTGTCCTTAATGAGGTGCAGGGGGAGGGAAGTACTGTGACCTGAAGGAATGTGATAGCAAAAGCTTTACTGCAGCGGAGTATGGTGGTGCACACCTGTAATCCCAATACTCAGAAAAGCTGAAGCAGGAGGATCAGGCTCAGGGTCACGAGTTTGAGGTCAGCCTGAGTACAAGTCAGGTGCATTAACCAGATCACCCAACCATGTTGTAGCCCCTGGTGGTGAGGCAGAAGATTGTCCATTAGCTGTCCTTGCTCTCCATCCTTACCACAGATGATGGCATCATTTACCTGGAGGCCTCAGCCTCTCTCCCCTCCTTCCTACCTTCCTGTTCCCTCCCAAGCTCTCCTCAGGAACTCTTTCCTCCAACCCAAGGTCCCTCCTCTTCCATCTCCCCAGCTCTGAAGCCTGGCCAGACAGCCTGAAGACATGACAGGCCCTGCTCTCCCTTCAGGACATTCCTGAACTGTACTGCTTGTCTCCCTGAGTTCTGCCCCTCTTCACAAAGGGCCCCACATCCACACCACCTCCCATACCCACAAAAGTATACTCCCGTCTGCCCTGCGGTTGGCCTGAGCCCTCCTCCTCCAGGTACACTGGACTCCTGAAGGCAGACGGCTTTGCTACCCACTCTCTCCAGAACCTTCCCTCCACGGCACTCTTGCTCTTCTCCCTCAGGGCTGTGGTTCGGGCTCCTCCATCTGCTTCTCCTTGCACACCAGCTTCCCAATCAAGCAGAGCGCAGGGAAAGCCTGCCAGCTCAGCTGTCCCCTCCTCATTGATGTCACCCACTTCCCACTGTCACTGGAACAGAAGCCACTCGGGCTGGATGCACCCCCCCCAACCCCCCCGTGCAGCTTCTGTGCATTGCAGACAGAGAGGCTGAGATGAGGGCATCCTGCAGCCTCCCCAGCAGCGACAAATGTAGACCCAGTCCCCAATGCTGCCAAGGGTTGCTCCACATGAAGGGAGCGAGTAGGTGCCACAAATGAACCTCCCTTCTGATGTCTTAGTCAAGAGCCCCCAGCACTGGACCCAGTTGCTTTCAGACCTAACATCCAACTTCTCCAAAAGAGGGTGAACCACTGGCAAACTGTCCTGTCTCCCCTCAGATGGATGAAAAATGTCGAAAGTAACCTGGCAGCTCAGGGCTCCAGGCCATACCTGGTCTGGTTCACTCTTTGCAGGGGAGCAGCCGTGGCCCTGGAGTGCACAGGAAGGAATGGAGGTTTTTTAAGGTTCCATTCAACTCTGAAAACCAGAGAATATGGCTAGCTCCAAGAGCCTCCTGGGACAGAGGACAGGGTCCCTGCAGGGGGTCTGCACACTCCTCTGAAGTCTCTGAGGGCCACTTGCCTCAAATGGGACACACACCATATCTTTCGTCTCAGCCCATGATTATACAATAATATCCACCCAGAAAACAAATTAAAAATAGGAAAAATCCATCGGAGCCGTGGGTCTGCTGCGGCAGGGTGGTGTCGGATTGCTAGGCAACCCCAGGCAATCCTGCAGGAAGGAGGTCTGTACAAGCTGGTTGCACAGAAGAAGGGCTCTTGTCCCTTTTGTGTGGATATGCTCACCCAGATCTAAACAGAAGTCCTAAACAGAGAGGAGGTGTGGGCTCTGGCTGATGGCGGAGCGTGCATCCTTCTTTGGACAATTGGATTTTCGGGAGGATGACAGAGAAGAGAGGGGTGGCCATGTGATGACTAACATCTGGAGCTATACTGGAAAATCAGCCTGATTTCTGCTTCCCGAGGCCCAGGTGCTTGGAATTGTGCAGGCAAAAACAAACGTCAGGATGTAAATGGCTCTTCCTGGTTCCCAGAATCCTTTCAGCAGGAAGCAGATGTGGGCTAGGTTCGGAAGGCTGGAGAGAGCCAAGGGGGAGGAATGGAAGAGACCCTGGGGGACAGACAGGAAAATGGAGCCAGAAAATAATGAGGGCCCACGGCTGGATTTGTGCTCCCAAGAGCGAGATGGAAGCAAGGAGCCCACACGCTTCTTCCACAGTCCCAGCCAAGACTTAATCTCATTAAAACATTTGTGGATGTGAAAATATTGACTAGAAGCACCAAATACTTAAAAGGGGTGGGCAGCATCCTAAAAACAGCAGAAATTTTCCCTTTGATTTGAAGTTCTGCCAAACACTGGGAGGGAGATCCAGAGCTCCTAACTGCTGGGGAGGGGCCCTGCGGCCACCATAAGCAAGTCTCACAAAATCAGTGCCTTAGCACAGAAACATTAGTCAGTCAGGTGTGAGCTTACACCTCTGCCATTCCAGCACTCGGGAGGCCTAGGCAGGAAGATTTCAAATTCCAGGCCAGGCTGGACTATTTAGCAAGATCAAAAGCAGAAAGAGATCTGGGGAGAGGGCTCAGTGGGTAAAGCGCTTGTCAAAAAAGTGTGAGAACTCACATTCAGACCCCCCTACCCCGGAAGCCATGTGGAGAAGCTTTTCTCAACAAGACAGTCTTGGTCAGTGTTTTCTCAAGGCAACAGAGAAGCCAATTAGAACAACATGTGAGCTGTACACATGCATGCCTCTGCGCGCACACACGCAATGGAAACAGAAAAAAAAAGTGTACACAAAGAGAAGGTATCAGCAAGGCCATGTTCCCTCAAAGGCTGTAGGGGACACTGTTGTCTCCCTCGATCTTGGTTTCTATCACCCTGGTAGCTGTTGGTTGACAGCATTGCTTTAACCTGCCTGTGCTGTGTGGCCATGAATGAAGGACATGGTTTCAATAATAGAGGCAGATGAGTTTCACACAAGTGGACCCTGACACCCATGTGATCTCCACCATCCTTGACAGACAGGATCATTTTTATTGTTGTTAGGGTTTATTGTTAATTATTATTATTATTATTATTATTATAGTTTTGAAGGGGATGTTTTATTTTGTTTTGTTTGAGATAGAGTCTCACTAAGTAGCCTTGGCTAGCCTGGAATTTTTTTATGTAGACCAGACTGGCCTCAACCTCACAAAGATCTGCTTCTCTACTTCCTAAGTACTGGAGTTCAAGGCGTGCACTGAACATCAGACTGCTTAGGAGGACGTTGATGACAGATGCTCACCACCTTAGTAGACAGCTCTGTCTGTAGGAAGAACCTCCATGGCTGAAATCATCCTCAACTCTGATGCCTGCCTCTGGGCATCTGTTAGTTTATTTTTCTGTTGCTGGTCACATTGCACCTACAGTCAGGAAGCAAAGAGAGATGAATGCTGGTCCCCCATTCAGTTTCTCTTTCTTATTCAGTCCCATGTGATAGCACATAGATTCACATCTATGATGGGTCTTCCCATCTCAATTAATTTAAGTAATCCCTCACTGGTGTGCCAGGAGGCTAATCTGATCTAGATAATCCCTCACTGGTGTGTCAGGAGGCTAATGTGATCTAGATAGTCCCTCACTAGTGTGTCAGGAGGCTAACCCGATCTAGATAATCCCTTGCTAGTATGCCAGGAGGCTAATCTAATCTAGATACTCCTTTGCTGGTGTGCTCAGAGATTTGTTTCCTGGGTGATTCTAGACTCTATCAAGTTGATCAATATTAAGCATCACCACACCTTTCTGTAGGAATCACCTTCTGGAGTTATGAGGGATAAGGAAAACAGTGGCCATGACTCCCTACTGAACCATGAGCTAGGTCAGCCACAGGCTGTATGCCTGTATCCATATATATGCACACGGTCCTGCAGGTGTTCTCAAACCACTCTGCCCACCCTGCCAGCTCTCCTGGAATTACACACGCTCTCCTGTGTAGACTGAACCTGGCTCCAACCCTCTGCAGCAGGTAGAGGTGGGGGGGGGTCACAATGCAGGGTTTCCCACAACGAAGGGTTTCCCACACTCTGTTACCAAGAAGGCATTCACTACCTCACTTCTTGTGCACATTTCTGAGCACAGGGAGTGGGAAGGGGGCCCAGCTGCTCCTGTTGTTTTTTGTTGAGGGTCTGCTGTTGTGATGAGCTCCTTCGCCTCCCCTCTCCAAGAGCCAGAATTTCCTCTTTGGGCTCAGGACAATTGGCCCTATCACCCAGTGTCCCCCTGGGTGAGCAATCCCTGCTTTGTGGATCAAACACACTCCTGGGGCCATGGGGCCATCTGGCTATGATGCACCTCAGAAGTTTCCTCTGCCCTGTACCCAGGCACTGATCTGCTTCCTGTCTAATATGTTTAACACAGGTAAACTTAAATTTTCTGGAATCTTGTATACATGAAACAGGGCACCTTCTGGGTTTTCCTGGCTTCTTTCTCTCAGCACAATCCCAAAGAAGTGTCTGTACTGTTGTATGATTCCAAAGTTTGTTCCTTTTCAATGATGAATAATATTCCACTGTGTGGATAGGTCACTTGCTCACGTGTTTTTGTATATTTCAGTTGTTTTATTTATGGAATCAATTCACATTTGAGTTGCTTCTGGTCTGGGGAGTAATTCAGATCAATCTGCTGTGAACATTCATGTGGACACACGTCTTCATTTTATGTGTGTAGTGTATGTGTTTGCACAAATGTACTCACCTATGTACGCATATAAGGAGGCCAAAGACTGCCTTCTGTCTTGTTCTTTGAGACTATGTCTCTCACTAAACCTGGAACTGCTCATCTCAGCTAGGGAGTGCCCAGCCAAACCCTGGAATCCTCCTGTCTCTGCCTCCTAGTATTGAGATTACATGCATGAGCCACCATATCTGGCTTTTTATGTGGGTTTGGGGGACTTGAACTCAGGTCTTCATGCTTGCCTAGCAGACATCTTACCTAATGAGATATCTCCCCAGCGTTATTGTTTTAATAAGTGAACTAAACAATGATAGGCCTCTCTCTGCCTCTGTCTGTTTCTCTCTCACATATGGGGGGTGGGGAGCTGTTGAGTGTTGGGGAGCACAGCCGATGAGGAGAGTAGAGAGCTCCTATCTGTGGCTGCTCCAGAGAAAGATGTGCTAATGAATAATTGATGGGAAATTGCTCATTATGTAAACAGAACAGGGACATGCTACAGTTAGGGAGACAGTGGTGACAATCTATATCTAGGGCAACATGTGGCATCTGGCATGAGACCAGAGGGAGGATGTGGAAGAAGGAAGCACAGAGAGGCCTTGGCCAGAGGTCAAGGGGACAAGAAGCTTCCCTAGGCTGGTCCTCCAGGCACAAGCATCTTCTAACAGCCCCCCACCCTAACCCAGCTAGAGATACTTCCTGTCCAGTGTTCTCTGCACATTAGCAACATGGAAAAGGGCAGCTTCATCACCCTGGCC
>CABHPR010108487.1:0-20506 GCA_902168415.1 Peromyscus melanophrys | reverse complement strand
GGGTGTTTGGCTCGAACTGTTTGGGGGACACCCAGGCAGGGGGATCAGATTCTGTCCCTGGTCTATGGGCAGGCTTCTGGGAATCTGGTGCCTGTGGTGTGACGCCTTGCACAGCCTTGGTGCTGTGGGAAGGGGATTGGACCTGCCTAGGCTCAGTGTGCCGGGCTCTGCTGACTCCCCAAGGGAGACCTCTATTTGGGGGACGTGGGGATGCGGGGTGGCTTGGGAAAGAGGGCTGGGGGTGGGGGGAGAGAGGAGGGGGGATCTGTGTGTGGTATGTGGAGTGAGTAGAAAATTTCTTAATAAAGAAAAATGAAAGAAAAAAAAAGAGTTGCCATGGTCACAATGTCTCTTCACAGCAACAGAACAGAGACTAAAACAAGAACCCAACTAGACAGGACCAAGAAAACTCTTTACCACCAGGAAAACGCAACTCGATACTACAATGAAAAGTCATTACAACTTCCGAATGAATGACTGTCGCATTGGAACACAGAATGCAGACAAAGATGTATGGACAAAGGAACCCTTGTACATTCCCAGTGGGAATGTAAACTAACATGGCTATTAAGGAGAACAATACAGAGGTTCCTCAGGAAGCTAAACACACGTCTGTCCCACAGCTGTTCCACTTCTGGGAACATGGTCAAATGAAAACAAATCAGCATACCAAAGAAATGCCTGTTTATTACAGCACTGGTCACATGATAACTAAGATATGGATCTGCCTAGATACCCACTAACTATTGGATAAGGAAGTGTATACACACACATAAAGTGCGTGTGATCCTGAGTTATCCAAAAGGCTTGCCCAAAGTCACCTGTTCATGGTTGTAGATGTATCATTTTGAATTTATAGCTGAGTAGATTTCTGTCCCCACACCAGACAGACTACAACCCGAATTCAGGGTGGGGAGAGGAGCCTTAAGAAAGAGCAATTAACAAGTACAAGTGCTGCTTCACTGAGATCTCGTTGAGATATTCTGAGAGAAAGCTGGTGCCACTTAGGTCAATAATCTTCTGACCTGCTTATACAAGTATAGATTCTCTCCGTCTTATATAGGGCTCCATAAACACATGTGGATTGATAAATATGAAATTCTTTTCTCTATGGTCTGAAAAAAATAATAAGTCATTGTCCACATCTTTGAAGATCTAATTAATTACAAGTAGTAGTCTAAACACACACACACACACACACACACACACACACACACACACACACGAGGGGGGTTTGAGAGTACTGATAGAATTTCAAAGCCAAGACATCACATATTTGGTGACCATGTGAGCTTCAAGAGATGAATTTACAGCTGAGCAATAAATGATAAGAAGATTAGATTGGCAGAGGGCTGTCAAGTAAAAATAAAAAATAACACAAGTAAGTGAGCTGTTGCCAGAGTTTTCCTGCCTGGCCCACAGTCAGGACAAATCTCTCTCACCTGCCAGTCCCACAGCCGCTCAGACCCAAAGAAGTAAACACAGAGACTTAATTTGCTTACAAACTGTATGGCCGTGGCAGGCTTCTTGCTAACTGTTCTTATATCTTAAATTAATCCATTTCTATAAATCTATACCTTGCCACATGGCTCGTGGCTTGCCGGCATCTTTACATGCTGCTTGTCCTGGAGGTGGCTGGCAGCGTCTCCTTTCACCTTCCTGCTCTTTTTATTCTCTCTGTTAGTCCCGCCTATACTTCCTGCCTAGCCACTGGCCAATCAGTGTTTTATTAGCAACACATTTGCCATACAGAACATCCCACAGCAGTGAGCTGATAAATTAGGGGCAGCAACAGTTCAATGTTGGGTCATAAGGATTAGAAGGGATGAAAGACAATAGGAAATATTGCGTCTGTGCTCTTAGATGCCTTTGTGATTTGTCTGCTAAGAAATAAGTATTTATCTAGTATTACATATTTGCTTTGGGAAATATTTCTAGTAAACTTCATAAGTACATCGTTTTCTCTTTTTCTTCTGCTTTTGTGGTGCTGCGATTTAAACCCTGGGCCTTGCAAAGACCAGGAACTCAATCAGCTGAGCTGTGAACTCGGCCTTCCTTAGAAGAGCACTCTTTTTTTTTTTTTTCTTTTTTTTTTTTTTTACATTTTGTTATAATTTATTTTTTTTTATTTTACAATACAATTCAACTTTACATATCAGCCATAGATTCCCCCCATTCTCCCTCCTCCCATCCCGCCTCCCCCCGCCCCGCCCGCCTCCCCCCCCCCTTGAGATCTAGGGCATTTCTGCTACATTTCACGTCCTCGAGACTAGAGGATAGCTGTGCTTCCAAGCTTCTAGAGAATAGAAAATTACAGAGAATATGTGCAACATGTTATAAACAAACTTCTAATTCTAAATAATTCAGTCCAACTCAAAATTCAAATGATCAACACTACAACCAGACTATTATTGATAAAAATAGCCACTACATCCTAACAGAAAATGTTTGCTGAATCAGATAATCATTTTCTCTTTTTTTTAATTTTTTTTATTTTATAATTTAATTTAATTTTACATATCAGCCATGGATTCCCCTGTCCTCCCTCCTCCTGCCCCCCCTGCCCTCCTCCCAGCCCACCCCCCATTCCCATCTCCTCCAGGGCAAGGACTCCCCTGAGGATTCAGCTCAGCCTGGTAGATTCAGTCAAGGCAGGTCCAGTCCCTTCCTCCCTTCACCTAGGCTAAGCAAAGTATCCCTGCATAGGCCCCAGGTTCCAAACAGCCAGCTCATGCACTGAGGACAGGTCCTGGTCCCACTGCCTGGGGACCTCCCAAACAGTTCAAGCTAATCAACTGTCTCACTTATCCAGAGGGCCTGATCCAGTTGGGGGCTCCTCAACTCTTGGTTCATAGTTCATGTGTTTCCACTAGTTTGGCTATTTGTCCCTGTGCTTTTTCCAATCATGGACTCAACAATTCTCACTCATACAATCCCTCCTCTTTCTCGCCAATTTGACTCCCGGAGCTCCACCTGGGGCCTGGCCATGGTTCTCTGCATCTGCTTCCGTAATTTTTAAAAAAGCTTAAGGGGCCCAGAGAGAAGGTTTTTCTGTTAAGAGCACTTACCGCTCTTTCAGAGGACTGGGTTCAGTTCCCGGTACCCACTCTCAGGAGATCAAACAGCATCTCTTGGTCTCCACAGTCATCTTCACAGACGCACAAATAAAAGCAAGTCATTTTTAAATATTTTCTTTCATGAGTATAGGCATTTTGCCTGCATGATGTAGGTCTGTGCTCCAAGCATGTTCCTGGTACCTACAGAGGCCAATTTTCAGAGATAACGATAATGGATTCATTGTATCTTATAATTGACACTTTCAAGCATTGACTTTCAAGTTCATCTCTGAAAGTCTCTAAATTAACTTGCACTAAGTGAACATTTCTTACAACTTGGAATAAATCCTCATTTGTTGTCAGAATGCTCATGTTCTTTTGTCTCATTTACTTAAGAATGATAACCTAGCCAATTATTAATATTGATTGCTGAAAACCTTGATACAAAATGTATTTAAATTACCTCTGATATAAGCAACAGAAGTTGTTGAATCTCCATAAATCAAAATGCTAAGTCCCTTCTCAAGATTTATTGCAATCCTGTGATTTTGAAGATCTAAGATAAGAAATAAACACAGTTATTTCCAACTCTTCTCAAATTAAAGAACCTGAAGAACAAGGCATCTAAGAGGTGTGTGTGTGAAAAAGGCCCTCACCTGCTCAGTTCAGAGAAGTTGGAGTAACTGATTAAATGACATTTTTATACTGAGAGAATCCTCATGTAAAACCTCATAGTGGCCTGAGATAAAGCTGTCACCACCACCATCACCCTGAAACAGACAAGGGAGAGCTCAAATGTAAATGGGTAGCACTATGTCATAGACAAAAGTCTGAGACCAGCGTGGTGTGAGTTGAAATGACCCACCAGATATACATTTCTAAAATACAGAGGAGTTAACAGCCAACAAAAGCCAAATACCACTGGCAGTGATGTCAATACGGGTGGATAAAGGGAGTCAAGGGAACAGGTGTCATCCCAGAGATTTCAAAGAAAATAGAGGTAAAATGAAAAGTATTGTAGATTCCAGTGGTTTAGAATTTTAAGCTTTAAACAAAGTTTGTTCTCTTTATAGAGGACTGAGGAATGGGTAAGACAGAGAGAGGTAAGAGTGGGCAACTTAAGACACCCTAGGCTGATCTGGATGTGTCAAGACCAAAAGGAATTCTTCAAATCTGGGGTTCAGCTTCTGTAGCGGGATTCGCATCGCCTCCTTTGGGCTATGTGGCCACAAGGAGGGAATGCTAATACCACTACAAGCTTCCTTGTTAGTAATCATGTCCAAGTCTGAGGAGGGAGTTCTGGGTGTGAAACACCTTGGAGAATGGATGTTTCTAGTATGGGATTTCAATGGGACTTTCCTTTACTATGTGTTTATTTGCAATTTGCCATAACTTACTGAATTGAATGTCAAAAAAAGGTAAAGCATTTGGTAGTGAACTTCCCCAGGATCTCTGAGTTTGTCTGGAACAAAGAAAAAAAGAAGTGTTATAAGGTCATCCCCCTCAAGGAGGCAGTACGAATCTGCCCAGGGCTTTCCCTCCTAATCTTGGTTTCAGATCAAAGCAGAAGTCTTCACACTATTGACACAAGCAGACATTCAACAACAGATGCTGAACGATCAAAGAAAAACCACAAAATCTGAGGTTCAGCCTCAAAGTCTTACCCATCAAAGGCACAGAAACAGCTATTTTAGTACTGCATTCCTGGAGGAGCTGGGGATTAATTACATCATGAAGGACTTGAAAGATGTACACGTAGTAAATTGTATAACATCTCCTCTCAGTATGTACAGAAGACAGATCTTGGAAAATGATGCTGGACCTAGTGACTTATCATAAAATTGCTTTTCTGGATGTTCATTCTTTACTGGAGCAAGTCAATACATGTTCTGGTATGTGGTTGCCAATATGCACAATTTTATTTTTATCCTCTAATTGCTGGTAAAGGCCAATTTCCTTTTAGTAATTCCATCTTAAATGATATGTGTTATTCATTATATAGCCCTTAAGATGGATGGATGGATGGATGGGTGGATGGATGGATGGATAGATGGATAGATGGATGGAAATATAGATGATAGATAAGCAAGAGGTAATTATTTTAAGATGCGAATATATTACCCACACATCTGTTCACCTGCCATACTTCTTTTTTGAGAACTTCACATATGAGAACACTATATCTACATCACTCCTGCATCTCACATCCCCAACTCTTTCTACATCTCCTTCTAAATTCATGATCTCTTCTTTAATTTTTATTGTTCCATATATATATATATATTTGTACAAACATACATATGCAACCTACTAAGTTGTGGTGGTATTGTGTTCCCCAAAATATTGTGTATGCTAATAAACTTATCTGGGGTCAGAGAACAGGACAGCCACAATATTAAACATAAAGGTTAGGAGGCAGTGGTAGCACACGCCTTTAATCCTAGCATTCCAGAGGCAGAAATCCATGTGTTCAAGGATACACCCAAGCATGGTGACCCACGCCTTTAATCCCAGAAAGCACGCCTTCAATCCCAGGGAGTGGTGGTAGAAAGCAGAAAGGTATATAAGGCGTGAGGACCAGAAACTAGAGGCATTTGCCCTGGAGAGGCCTTTGGCCTGGAGAAGCATGTGGCTGATTAAGCTTTCAGGCTTCTAGCAGCAGTTCAGCTGAGACCCATTCTGGATGAGGGCTCGGGGCATCCAGTCTGAGGAAACAAGACCAGCTGAGGATCCAGCGAGGTGAGATAGCTGTGGTTTATTCTGTCTCTCTGACCTTCGAGTGTTCACCCCAATAACTGGCCTCGGGTTTGATTTTATTAATAAGACTCTCTAAGATTCTGGCTACACTAAGTTCATTTAGCATTGCTGTTTTGTACATGTTTTCAGGGCTGACCACTTGAAATTGGACAACCTATACTAGAGCTTGTCCCTGGGGAAAAAAAAACTGATTCTTTCTCTCCGAGCAGCCATTGACCACCTATAGCTATTCATATAGGTGTGAATCCATGTAGCATTTCCCCTGTTCATGACAGCATGCCCTGACACACTTTCATCATAGCACTGGGCACTGTACTTGGTGCTGGGGATTGAAGTGGGAAGTACAGAGACATGATTTCTACTTCATGGAGATCATGGTCTACCATGTGATATGTGCCAAAGTAAGAGGGTACCCACAGGCTGTCAAATGAAACCTGCAGTACAAGGTGGGGGAAATCACTGGCTGAAATGTGAGCACCAAACACTGGCATAGAGATCAAAGTAAATAACTAGCCATTGAGCAAAGAAACATCCAGTCTCAAATGGAGGGAAAATAGCAATTAGGTAGAACAACATGGGACTTGAAAACCTTTCCAGATGAGTTTTTACAGGGTGAGTCCTGGTCAGATAGGGCACGCTTGCACCACGTTGGGTTTACTAACCACAGATCCAGCTCTGGCTGCTACAAGGTAAATCTTCCCTGCAGGCTTCTTCTCTCTATGTCAGGTCAGCTCTGTATTCCAAGCAGGAGGGTCTTGGGGTCCTGAGAGAGAATGTGGCAGCCATAGTGATCACTGGCTCCATATAGGTGCAGAAAGTTGCAGATTTGTGCTTCTGTCTCAATACTAAGAAAAGATTTTAAAAACTGCTAAAAATCATATCTCTCCTTTTTGAATTTCACTTGCCAGGTAGATAGCTGAAGACACAAAGAAGGCTAAATGAAACAGTTTTTTAAATTCCTTCCTACCATAAAAGGTACCTACAATTGCTTTCAGTCCTTGCCAAATGATAGGAAAAAGAAGAGTATGCCATGGACCTCAAAAAATAAGAAAAAGGTTACTATGGTAGATGGCAGTAGCCAGACTTCCCAAGCTAACTGTGACTAGCTTTGATCAAAGCTGTTAAAGGTATGAATCAGGCAGACCTTTGAAAAGTGTGTGCACAATTTAAACAAGGCTTGTCTGCTGTGGGATGTTCTGTATGTTAAATGTGTTGCTCTGATTGGTTAATAAATAAAACACTGATTGGCCAGTAGCCAGGCAGGAAGTATAGGTGGGACAAGGAGAGAGGAGAATTCTGGGGAGTGGAAGGCTGAGACAGAGAGATGTTGCCAGCTGCTGCCATGAAAAGCGAGATGTAAGGTACCAGTAAGCCACAAGCTATGTGGCAACTTATAGACTAATAGATACGGGTTAATTTAAGATGTAAGAACTAGATAGCTAGAAGCTTGAACCATTAGGCCAAACAGTTTAAATAACATAAGCATCTGTGTGTTTATTTTATAAGTGGACTGCGGGACTGTGGGGGATTGGCGGGAGCTGGAGAGAAACTTCAGCTACATTTGTCCTTCTTACACACTCCTTTTTGCAACCCGACGGTCACAACGTAAAGAATCCCTAATTATGCTATTCACTGAGATGTTGGAAAAGGGGACTGAAGAAGAAGAAACATCACATATATGTAGAAGTCATAAGGAGAATATGAAGGTGTGAAATCCAGGGTCATCCTTGACCCTCTAACCCAAACTGAGTAGCAGTAGAATTCAGCCACATATAGGTGATCTCAGCCAATGTCCTGCAGAGTAGGACAGCCTCATTCACCAGGATCAGGATGAATGTTGTTTAAGCCACTGTTCATGGATAGATTTTACACAGCAATAGATAACAACAAATGAGTTGAACTTTTAAGAAATATTTAATAGCACAGATGTCATGTGATAAATCACAAGAAGGCTTAAACAATGAACAAATGTGAATCCAGTCACACACTTTTCCCCAATGCAACCATCAAGTGCATTGATGTGGCATGCCACCGGCTTAGTGAAGAATAAGAGAGCTAATAGCATGTCCCCTGAGACATGGAATCTTTTCCAAATGTGGCACAGTGGCCTGTGGAAGTGGGAGCAGGACACTGTACTGAGAAAATGACAATGTATTTTGAACTTTTATTGAGTGAAAAGCAGTGGCTAGATAAGGTCTGGTGGGCTAGAAGAGGTATTTTGTAAAAGAGTAAAAGTCAAACATCAATGACCTAATGTTCAATGGAGAGAAGACCGTGAAAGGAAACCCAGAGCAGGGCAAAGCAAAGAAGTAAGTGAGTTAAGAGCAGAAGTCAACAGTGTAGGTGAGACCAAAGAGAAGAGAATTTTAACCAAGCCAAAAGATGGTTTTGAAACCATCAAAATCAGTAAACTCTGAGGTATTTTCATCAAGAAAAAGAAAATAGATGGTGATTAATAGAGACTCATGACTGATCAAAGTACATAGGGTATGAGACTGTGGAGTTTTGCTCAGCCTTAAGTGGGACATCTATATCCCAACCCTTCCATACAAGGCTCAGGAATCATCATGGAAGAGAGAACAGAAATACTATAATAGCCAGAGGTAATGGAAGACTGGTGAGAAACATCGTGTTCCAGGTGTGACAGGGCCACTGCACACATAAGCTCATGGTTGTGATAACATTCCAGGATGGATGGTGGAGGGATGCTGAAGTCCCCCTAGCTGAGGAGTTATTGGCAGTTATGTTGCTGAGAAAGGGCGAGTCAGTATTCTTCAAGGACGAGAGCCCTGATAGGCTTCTCATGTTCCCGTGGGTAACCCTACTCCCATGCAGGTGTTGGCAGCGTTGAATGGGCTTAGGCTGTTTAAAAACCAGTACACGAAGTTAGAAGGAAAAGGTTGTGGCATGCGGGAGGAGTTAGTGCGGGAGTGTGGGTGGGTTTAATCAAAACACTTTATATTCGTGTTTGAAGTTCTCAATCATTTTTAAAAGGAAATATTAAAAAGAGATTAATGCAATCTACCACTATACATAAAGCGGTCATCACAACAAATCCTTCAAATATTAAGAAAATAATGAGAGAATATGAACAATTTTATGCCAGAAACACTTGTTAGCATATAAAACTATTTTTCCTCAGGGATCTTGTGCCTGATTTGTTTTGTTTTGTTTTGTATACTTAGAGGCAAAAGAGTAGTAACTGTTATTCTGTTCATGTTGTGTAACGAGAGTGGCTTGACTATCAGTCACTACTTTCTCACCCCCAGTGAACTAAATGCAACTGACAGGAACAGGGAAGAATTGCTCTTGACACCATGTGACCATTTTCCTAACCTCTGGCTGGGGCTTTGTCCTGCAGTACTTGGTAAGAAGTAACCTTGGCAAAAGGTAGTCTTCCGGTAATGTCACCTGATTACCTCTGGGCCTCTGAAGGGAGAAGCAGGGGGAGTGAAGGACTGTGGTCACTGTATGGTTGTTCAGCACGGCAGAGCTTTGGTGCTGTGCTACAATCCCCCGTAATCATGGCTGCATTTCTGTGCTGAAGGAGCAGGTACTGACTCTCTGCAAAAAGAGGGAGGAGGCAAGAGTAGAGCTTGGAAACTTCTCTGCACCTTCTCACTGCTCCTGTACCTGAGGCCACACACACACACACACACAAACACACACATAAACGCACACACAAACACACACACACACACAAACACACACACACATAAACGCACACACAAACACACACACAAACACACACACAAACACACACACATAAATGCACACACAAACACACACACAAACACACACAAACACACACACACAAACACACACAGCGTTCAGGGTGTCTTAGCTTCACTCCTCACTTTATAGCTTCTTCATGTTGATTTCACCATCTTGACAGGAACCAAAAAGCAGTTTTAATTCTTGCTGGAACCCTCGTTCTTCACACCCTTAATTATTACTGACCATCATCCAAAATACAATTCGCTCCTGCCCCCTCTCCTCCCTCACAGTCTCATCCTCATTTTGCTTTGCGCTTATTTCCTTCAGACCAATTATAACGTTCCCTTCCCTCTCAAGTCTATTTATTACGTCTCAAAGAAACTCCCCTCCAAGTTTTATGGCGTCCTCAATTTCTTCCAACTTCTTGCCTTAACTGAATCCTGGATGTACCCCAAGTACCCAACCTCCCCTGAAGCCTCCCAGTGGACCAAGACAGAGCTTCCCACATCCATCATGCTCAGGTGTTGGAGTCAGCATTCTTATGGACTAATGTGTCCATCCAGAGTTTTTGTCCCTCCAGCAAAACAATGTGTGATTCTTTAGGGGTCACCTCTGCCTACTTCCTCCTCACTGCCACCAAGGGGCTTCCACCCATCTCTTCAGTTAACCAGAGATACTGGCAACAACTCAGTCTTTCTCCTATCATCCTGGGTGACTTTGATGCTTCCATGTGCAGCACATTCTCCATATTGTCCTTCAAAGACCTGTCTCTCAACACCATACCACGTCAGCTAATACTCCAGCACAGATGCTGTTCCCATCTAAGATGCTTGCCACGAACCTGGGAATACAGTCGGTATTTTATATGATGGTTTTGTTAAACCCAACAGCATTATTACAACTTAAGTGCCCTAATTATATCCACTTTCTAAGTGAGAAAACTTAATTTTTAAGAGTTTATGTAACTTACCCAAGTTGGTCACAGGTTCATAACAAAAGGGCCCATATTTGGGGCAGGGAAGATATCCAGGCAGGAAGGGAAGAGAGGATACATTAAAAGTCCAAAGTCAAAACTATTTGAATTTTAGTTATATTTACTATACTCTTTTCTCTTCCTTTTGGTATTAAAAATGATCAAGCATTGATACACCAAAAACTTGCAAACTTTGGAATCAAAAGCAGATGGGTAAGCAGTTAAGCTGGCAAAAGAAATGACTAATTTCAAAAACCCTAAAACACAAGTCAATCTGTTTTAATATCTGTTAGAAAACAAGGCTATTGTGCGAGAAATCCCAGTGCTGACACAGTTATTACCAGAGTATTTATGAAAGCTGAGCAAAGCCAGTCCCAAGGCAGTTATCACAAGCTAACCAACGTGCTAAAAAAAGAAATGTCTTACAAACTTTAATTCACACTTGTTACAGGCACTGAAATCAAAGATTTGTCAGTCACATCTAAATTTTAAGTACCTAGATAAACATGCCATGAGGTAATGTTAGCCATTCATATTTGTGTTCTTATTAGCTTTACTTAAGAGCTCACAAGCACCCCCTGGTTAACCTTCAGCACACCAAGAAATAGTAACTCAATACCTACCTCTATTTAGGACATAATATTTGCTCTACTCAAGAATCTTTTAAATCCCCTGTCTATTAGGGCCCAATGCCATTGCGAGCTCAGTCAAGGCAGTATCTGAGTAACAAACACAAAAACTTAGCCTTCTCGCCCCAACTTTTGCACACACAGAGGCTGACATCATTCCTTTTCACTCCCCTTTTCTGCCTAATTAAATCTGAAAATGCATATTTTTAGGGTTTCCCAATACTAAAAGCACCAGAAATTATTGAATAAAGCTAAGAAATATCCACCTAACCAATGAAGATAAGGAAATGATTATTTTAACAGATTACAATTAAAAAATTTAGTTGTAAATCTGCTGGGAAAATATATCTATCTGAAAAAGTAGCCAAATCAAATAATTTATGAAGGTCTGGCATGGTGGTACACACATTTAATCCCAACACTGGAAAGGCAGAGACAGGTGGACCTCTGTGAGTTTGAATCCAGTCTAGTCTACATAGAGAGTTACAGGCCAGCCAGATCAATACAGTGAGACTCTGTCTCAAAAAGTAAATAATAATAATAGTAATAATAATAATAATAATAATAAATTCATGATGAATTCCTCAGTTCTGGTGTTCTCATCTTACATGGCATTGCTTCGTGACTACTCTTTTAGGAGTTAACAGTCATGTATTAAAAGTTTTAACACATTATCAACTCTAGTTCTAACACGCTCATAATTAAGAGAATTTATTCATCTATCTTTCCATTTTTAATTATTATCAGTTTTAAAACACATGTCCATAACATACTTTAGCAAATTAAACTTTATGATAATAACAAAACATAAAGTTCAATTCTTTTTTTTTTTTTTTTTTTTTTTTGGTTTTTCGAGACAGGGTTTCTCTGTGTAGCTTTGTGCCTTTCCTGGAGCTCACTTGGTAGCCCAGGCTGGCCTCGAACTCACAGAGATCCGCCTGCCTCTGCCTCCCGAGTGCTGGGATTAAAGGCGTGCGCCACAAAGTTCAATTCTTATACAGACTGAATTTAGGGCAATTATACTTACTAATGATAACTTTAAAAACCTCTTAATATTGTCAGCCTAAGGCTTCCCATAATCTCTTAAAACTCTTAACAGGCTTGCCATTATAGTTCGGATAGATCCAATAAAGCATATAAAACTAACACTAATGTTAATGGCTTCAAGAAACACTCTTGAGATGGAACCACGAAAGTATAAGTTCTCTTACTGGGCAGCATATTTCCAACAATACACACTCATCTCAACAACGTGAGTTAAGCACCTAGTGTCTACCAGACCCATTGTATTAGGCACTGGTATGAAAGTGAGTCAGAGAGGATGATCTGACCCCCCTCTCGTGAGTGTTTCACACAGTAAAGTGCTGTTATGAGCTGCTGTCTTTGATCAAGGCTCTTAACTTCGTGTTGAGCTTTCCTTGACTTATTCTATTAGCACCTTTATCTCTTTCCTGCGAGTGAACAGAGCTAGTAAGAGTGGACAGATTACCCAACCATTCCCTTCTGCCTGGCTTTGGTGAAGAAACTACTCAGAGAAAACTTAACTCCAACTACAAGGTGTTGAGTTATAGATCCTCTAACTGTCTCTGTGTGTGTCTGTCTCTCTCTATCTCTCTGTCTCTCTGTCTGTCTCTCTCTGTCTCTGTCTGCCTCTCTCTATCTCTCTCTCTTTCTCAAAACTTCAGACCATATCACATCCACCCTAGCCTCTCGCTAGAGAGAGAATTGTAAGTGGATTTTTCTGTCCCTTCTGCCAGCTCCCAAATCACAACATGGAGACTTATTATTAATTATGAAAGCTCAGCTGATAGCTTAGATTTGTTTATAATTAGCTATTATGACTTAACCCATTTCTATTAATTTACTTTCTGCCTCGTGGCTTTATTGCCTTTACTCTGTACTGCTCATACTGCCTTCCTGCTTCCTCCGTCTCTGACTGGTGACTCTCTGCATCTCTGCCCTTCTTCTTCTTCCCAGTGTCCTCTCAGCTCCCAAAAATTCTGTTTAGCTATTGGCCATTCTACTTTTTGTCAAACCAATCAAGTCACAAATCTTCACAGTGTACAAAAAAATTATTCCACAACATTTACCCCTTTTGTCTAAATAAAAAGGAAAGGCTTTAACTCTAATATAATAAAACTATAAACAATAAGAACAATTATCAGCAGAAGGACAAACATGGTATGTACTCACTCATAAGTGGATACTAGATGTAAGGCAAAGAATAACCAGACTACAACCCACAGCTCCAGAGAAGCTAGCTAACAAAGAGGACCCTAAGAGGGACACATAGATAGCTCATTGAAGGAGAAATAGATGATATCTACATGAGCAAACTGAGAGTTAGGGGGGTGGTAATGGAGGGCAAAGAATGGGGGATGAGAACATAAGAAAATGGGAGGTTCTAGCTGGAACAGGGACAGAGTGGGAGAGCAAGGAAAGACATACCATGATAAATGAAGACATCATGGGAATAGGAAGAGGCAGGGTGCTAGGGAAATTCCCAGGAATCCACAAAGATGACTCCACCTTGAACTACTGGCAATAGTTGAGAGGGTACCTAGACTGGTCTACTCTGGTGACCAGATTAGTGAATACCCTGTCATCATAGAGCCTTCATCCAGTTACTAATGGAAGTGGATGCAGAGATCCATAGCCTGACTGAGCTCCAGAAATTCAATCGATGAGAGAGAGGAGGGGTTCTGTGGGCAAGGGATGTCGAGATCATGATGGGAAAATGTGCAGAGATGACCAGCCACACTAGTGGAAACACATGAACTATGGACCAATAGCTGTGGAGCCCCCATAGGACTAGACTGGGCCCTCTGCATACACGAGACAGTTGTTTAGTTCAAACTGTTTGGGGGGCCCTCAGGCAGGGGGGTCAGGATCCATCCCTAGTGCATGGGCAGGCTTTTTGGAGTCCATGGGTGTGCCTAGGGTGTAACATGTTGCACAGCCTACATGCAGGAAGAGGGCCTTGGGCATACCTCAGCTGAGTATCCCAGGCTCTGCTGACTCCCCATTGGAGACCTTGACTTGAGGGAGGTGGGAATGGGGGGTGGGTTGCAGGGGAAGGCTGGGGAGCAGGAAGAGGTAGGAGGGGGGATCTGTGGTTGGTATATAAAATGAATAGAAAATTTTTTAATAATAAATAAATAAATAAAATAAAATAAAAAAGTATTTCTACTCAAACTAAAAAAAAAGGACAATTATCAGGTAAGAATTACATTTACAATGTCCAGTCCATTTGTATTTGGCATATTTGGAGAAAATACTCTATTGTTTACTCCATCTTGATGAGTCCAAAGCTCTGTACCTAATTTACCTTCTATCATAACTAAGGAAAACTATAACTATGACTATTTAGTCTTCAACTCTATCAAAGACCCCAGAAGCATATATTGCCTAACAATAGAGAATCGGGCTGCCTGTACAGTCACCCAAAGTTCCTCTGCAATGTTGGGGCATCCATCTTTGGCCTATAGGCCTAGAATATCTGGCATACTTTTCTATGAAGTAGAAATTTTGAAGGACTGTCCCACCTAGTCATGGCAAAGTTTAGCAGTCACTTTCTTGTGTATCCTGTAGAATGTCTGGCAGACTTTTCTATGAAGCAGGAATTTTGAAGGATTGTCCTGCCATATCTTGGCAAAGTTCAACAGTCTTTTTCCTTTGTGTCCTGCTTGTCCAGTTTGTACAGCATACTGTCAGTCAAGGCAAGGGAAGTTTCTTGTTCGAATGGCTAACTTTTGCCATAAAGAAAGCAAACTCTAGGCCGGACACTCGGGAGGCAGAGGCAGGCGGATCTCTGTAAGTTCGAGGCCAGCCTGGGCTACCAAGTGAGCTCCAGGAAAGGCACAAAGCTACACAGAGAAACCCTGTCTTGAAAAACCAAAAAAAAAAAAAAAAAAAACTCTATATGGAGGTTCTTTGATGCTCATCATCCTTTGTGGAAATAAATTGGCGCCACCAGGAATAGATGTGTCTCATTGTCATGAAAAGCCTTCTGTTCTTAAAACATTTTAAATGCCATAATCTGTAGATCTTTGAAGTGTTTGAAGGTCACCTATCTGATAAAGGAAATCAAATGATTACTTTACTGTTTATTATCATAAAATTTGTGCACAAATATTACAATACAGGATGGAGAATCTGAACCGAGTTGCCAGGCACTCTTGCTGCCTGCTGGCCGCTCATTCCTCTTTCTAAGAGGCCCACGCATCCCTCTGCCCCACCTTGTCTTTGGGCCATGTCCATTCCTCACAAACACTCTGCCTCTTGGACCAAAATGCTCCTTTCAATTGGTTAGCTGACTGGTGACAGGATCCCCATAACATTTCCCCTTTTTTGTCTAATTAAGAAGGAAAGGTTCTAACCCTAACATAATAAAACTATGTACGATAAGAATTATTATCAAATATTGTCCAGAAGAAAGGAAAGGTAATAATCTTAACAAAAATGGAAATACAATCAACAAGAACAATATCAAGCAAGAAACACATACTTGGTTATAACTTGCTATAGGGAATGATATATATATATGATATATATATGATATATATATGATATATATATATATATATGGGCTGAACAAAAGAGATTAGATTCAAGGATCTCATTTGGAAAAAAAGGGGGGATAGTATAAAAAGGTAGATTGTTAAAAATACTTTCAAACTAAAAGCAATTATCAGTTTTAAATAAATTACATTGGTATGGATTCTTCTATATTGATACAAATTTAAGGTTATTTTTGTTATACTGTATATATGTTTCTACTTCCATTTAAGATATTTTTGTATATTGTTGCAATTTTGAGGTTATTGTCCTTATACTGTACATTCATTTCTATTTTTGCTTAAGGTATTACCTATACAGCTCATACCTATACAGCTTGTTTAATTAATACAATGTGAAGTTTTAGTTCTTAAAAGCTATTTAGGATAATAAAGAATTACAGGTTAATAGTCACCCATATTTATCAAACTTATAGTCATGTTAGTTAGGTTTTCTAGGTATACAGAGATATGTTTCAAATAGATAGGTAATCTTCAAACACTTCATAGACCTACAGAATATGACATTTAAAATGTTTTAATAACTTGGACTTTTCTTGACATGAGAACATGTCTGCTCCTGGCTGCACCAATCTACTTCTAAAGAAGATGATGGGCACCAAAGACCTCTGTATGGAGTTTGCTTTCTTTATGGCATAAGCTGACCTATAGGACAAGAACTGCCCTTGTCTCAGCTGCTGACAGCAAGCATGTTATCCATTCCGGATGAGCAGGACACAAGGAAAAGTGATTGCTGAACCTTACAGGGTAAGATGGTCTTTCAAAATATCCTGCTTCTGGCCAGGCAGTGGTGATGCACGCCTTTAATCCCAGCACTTGGGAGGCAAAGCCAGGTGGATCTCCGTGAGTTCAAGGCCAGCCTGGGCTACAGAGTGAATTTCAGGAAAGGCACAAAGCTACACAGAGAAACCCTGTCTCGAAAAACCAAAAAAAAAAAAAAAAAAACCCTGCTTCTGAAAATGGTCTGTCAGATATTCTAAGCCTATAGCCAAAAGTGGACGCCCCAGCATTGCAGAGAAACGTTGGGTGACCGTCCAAGGCAGCCAGCTGTCTCTGTCATTTCTTGCATTTTTCAAAAGTTACTTGCTTGCACTTCCTGTTCAAAGGTAATATTATTTTCCTTCTCAAATCTTTGATGGAGTTGAAGACTAGATGGTTGCTGTTATATTTCTCTCATATCTTAGCTAAGAAAATATCAGGTACTAGAGTTAGAGTCTTCAGGACAGGACAGCTATTGGAGTAATCTGTAGTTAGAGTTTTTCTGCCTGGCCCACAGTCAGGACAAATCTCTCTCACCCGCCAGTCCCACAGCCGCTCAGACCCAACCAAGTAAACACAGAGACTTATATTGCTTACAAACTGTATGGCTGTGGCAGGCTTCTTGTTAACTGTCCTTATATCTTAAATTAATCCATTTTTATAAATCTATACCTTGTCACATGGCTTGTGGCTTACCGGCATCTTCACATGCTGTTTGTCATGGCGGCGGCTGGCAGTGTCTCCTCCGCCTTCCACTTCCCCGAATTCTCTCCTCCTTGTCCCGCCTATACTTCTTCCTGCCTGACCACTGGCCAATCAGTGTTTTATTTATTGACTAATAAACAACATGTTTGACATACAGACCATCCCACAGCAGTAATCTCTGTAATTTGCCATTTACCTATGGTCTGGACATTTAGTATATGTTTCTTGCTTGATGTTGTTCTTGTTGGTTGTATTTCCATTTTTGTTTATGTTGTCGCCTTTCCCTTCTTCTGGACAATACTTGATAATTGTTCTTATTGTATAGTTTTGTATTAGGTTTAAGACCTTCTTATTTAGACAAAAAGAGGAAGTGTAGTGGGTAATCACTTAGCCAATGATCTTGGGCTACCTGGCCCGATAGAGGCAGTGCTCCTTGTCTGCCTACATGAGCTTTTAAAAGGGACAAGAAAGTGAGGGGCATGCTCTCTTGGACATAGAAGGCTTCCTGGTGCATGGTTCAGTGAACTGGTCTGGAGTTTTCCCCATCTTTCCCTGGGAAATGAAGAGGCAACGGTGTCACTTCATTTAGTATTTGTGAGTATGTGACCCCTATTTCATCCCTTGATAAATAAGTCTTCTTCCCAGACATCTGTGGATTTCTTGCATTACCTATCTATCTAAAGTATATCTCTCTATGACCTTGAAAATATAGCTAACATGACTACAAGTTTGATTGTTATAGGTGACTAACTACTAACCTGCATTTCTTTATCATTCTAAATAGTTTATAATAATAACTTTCAAAATCTAGAAATTTACATTACATTGCTAAAAGAGTTGTATAGATACAATACCTTAAACAAAAATACAAAAGTATGTACAATATGTTCTAACAAAAATAACTTACATTTGTATCAACATACAAAAATCCATACCTGTGACTAGTGGCTGCTCAAAAGTAGACTCAACAATCCACCCTTTCATGTCATCATTTTTATCCTACAGCCTCCTTTTTTCCTTCAGAAAGAGATCCTTGAATCTATTTCCTTTGTTTAGCTTTTTTTCTTACCATGACCAATAACAGCTTGTAACCAACCCCCCCCCCTTCAATGATGACAAATTTCTATAACCCATAGAATGACCAAAAGCCATCCACCCCACCTCTTGGGAATGTGGGTGTCATGTTCTCTAGACTGCTCCTTGTTGTCTGGGTATGCTGGCATCTTAGGAGTCCCTGGGAAAATTGGAATAATGGTCAAGTCCTGGGAGAACTAGCTGTATTATTTGTTGCCCAGTCTCTGTGCAATGGGAAAGTGCAAGGCTTATCTGAAGTCCTGGCTGGAGAAGTCTATGAGGCTGGATCATCCTAGCCAGCAGCCCTGAATGCTGTTTTGGATGCAGAACTCTGAGGAAACTGCAACTAAGATGCTGGATCACCTCGGCCACCTGTTTTTATTGGTTTCTCATCCCCTTATTCTGAAAACACATAAACTTTCACAGGTATCATACATATCTGCATTGATACAAGTATGGAATATACAGTGTGCACAAGTCAGTTAAAGATTTTTTTTTGTTTTATGTTTGAGTAGGTAAAAAACATCTGTCAAAGATTATAAGTCCATTTGGACAATATAATCAAACTGTAATATAAACCTCTACCCATGCCATATGAAAGGATGGAATGTAATAATAAGTCATGTGGACTCTGTAGCCAACAAGGTTTATTATGTCTCATCTCATATCACAGCTGTTCCCATGTCAAGGGATCAGCTTACACATCACCTGTCCTATGGTATTTTTTTTTTTTTGCTTCCCCTCCCATGTCTGTAGCCAAGACACTCAGAAAGTCTCCCCTGGTCAAATCTGATCTCTATTAATCTGAAAGGAAGTCATAGCCTTTTGTTTCCTGTGGAAACAAAAGCATAACCTCTCTCCCAATGCAACACAATGTCTGACTTCCATTTTGAAGTTAAGACATTTTGTTGTTGTTGTTGTTGTTGTTGTTGTTGTTGTTGTTGTTGAGACAGAGTTTCTCTTTAGTTTTAGTGCCTGTCCTGGATCTCACTCTGTATTCCAGGCTGGCCTCAAACTCATAGAGATCCACCTGGCTCTGCCTCCCAAGTGCTGGGATTAAAATAATGCATCACTACTGCCTGAAAAGTTAAGTCATTTTTAAAATATATAGATTGGCTTAATTTAGTCATTTCCATAATCCAATGTCTCTCAGCAGCTATTGTTTTTGTACATTACCATTTTAAAAATGTAAAGTTAACAAGACACCATATAGGATCCAGACTCTCTGTGTATTTTCCATCTTATGTGGCTTAGTTTTTTTATTACTTTACTCTCTCTTTAAAGATTTTACTTTATTATTTTTAAACTATTTATTTTTTTCTATGACTCTCTAAATCCATTTTGTTTCTTAAGCCTACACACATTGCTATAACACACTGCAACTTGTTTAGAGGTTTTTTCCATCTGAACCTGTTCTACTGCATATCTGTTACCTTTTCTATCTGCATGAGCAAAACCTTAAACCCACCACATGCCACATGGCTTAGTTTATGGCACACTAGCAACTCAAGCACGCAGGCAGCTGTCAGGAGGCGTGTCTCTGTACCATGGCTGGCATGAGAAACATGAGACTGGGAAGCCATGCTTAGCTCTGTTTTTATGTGTTTATAACTTTTTTAAGCTTCCTCGGGTCTTATGTGGATATACATGGCCCCATGTTGGGCACCATTTGTAGGCAAATTTTTCTACCCCTCCTGCCAGCTCCCAAATTACAACATGGAGACTTATTATTAATTATGAAAGCTTAGGCTTGTTTCTAACTAGCTCTTATAATTTAAATTAACCCATTTCTATTAATTTATTTTCTGCCTCATGGCTATATTACCTTCACTCTGTATTGCCCATGCTGCTTCCTGCTTCCTCAGTCTCTGACCGGTGACTCTCTGTGTGTCTGCCCTTCTTCTTCCCAGTGTCCTCTCAGCCCCAAAAATCCTGCCTAGCTATTGGCCATTCCACTTTTTGCTAAACCAATCAAGTCACAAGTCTTTACAGTATACAAAAAGATTATTCCACAACATAGAACTCTAGAGCAACACCTGCTGTGACCTTGCAGTCCCCCCACTCCTGCTTACACACACACACACACACACACACACACACACACAGCTAGAACCCAAGACAACCTTGAATTATAGTTATCTGTAATATCTGCTTTCCTGCCTGCCTCTGTGACTCCTAGCATGGAGGCTAGACAACACAGCATGGAAAGTTTCTGCCCCTCTTAGAAATCTATATGAGAGAGAGAGAGAGAGAGAGAGA
>CABHPR010108485.1:5122-27783 GCA_902168415.1 Peromyscus melanophrys | reverse complement strand
GGTTTCTCTGTGTAGCTTTGCGCCTTTCCTGGAGCTCACTTGGTAGCCCAGGCTGGCCTCGAACTCACAGAGATCCGCCTGCCTCTGCCTCCCGAGTGCTGGGATTAAAGGCGTGCGCCACCAACGCCCGGCCAGGGGGACATTTTTAAAGAGGTCATTTTACTTTAAAATTTACCACTAGGACTTTCCCCTTGCAAAAGTTATTGGAAAGCCTGGGACAATGTTTTTCCAAAACGAAAGCTGCCTCCTTCTTTCCTTCCATAGCCCAAGATGATATCTTAATGAACACACGACTTGTTTGCTTCTCCTCCTCAGTGCAATGGCTTAATGACAAGCCATTATTATTGGTGGCAACTTGTCATGTCTCACGTCCAGGTCGCAGCAGCTGGGGCTGTCAGACTGTCTGGGAAGAGCCAATCTTGGCAGTGTATTGCAGAAAAACAGAGAAACAGAAGAAGGATGCAGAGCTCATGAAGGGAAGAAGGAGATGAGTGGAGATGGCAGGTGCCTCTGGGAAACATGGATAAGGAAAGTGGAGATGGTAGAGGGAAGGGGCTTGTTTGAGTTCTTCTGATCCAAGTTCATCAAGATGAGTGGAGACTATTATATTAGTCTCTGTTTCTTTCCCTACCCAAAGGGGCATTAGGAATCTTCTGGTATAAGGGTCAGAAAAGCTAATTCCAACTGGTTTTAAGCAAAAGAAGATAACGAGTTAAGGCATACATGTGACAAGGGTATGCTGGCTTCAGGTGTGGCTTGACCAAGGCACTCAAGAAGGATATCAGGGCTTGGTAACACCATCTTCCAGCTTTCCCATGCCTCCATTGGTTTTCTTTCTCAAGATAGTGTAAGGTAGGAAGTCTGATGGCTGCCAGAAATTTTAGCTGAAGAACCTTCCAGGTTGAAGAGAAAGAACCCGCAGTTTTGAAAACCCCTTTTTCCACCAATCCTGAGAGTCACTCCGTCTAGACTGCCTTAGGACAAGTTTTTACTCTGAAATTAATTATGAGCACACCATGGGAATTAAATGAGCCCATTGGCTTGTCTAGGAGAGGGGAAATGATGGCTTTCCAAGAAAATTCACTACTATCAGTAAAGGAATACTGAACACTTAGTGGTCAGGATAGCAGCTGTTCACCACGTGGCTCATAAAATGGTATCTCAGACACGTGGCTTCAGAGAAGTCACAGCCAGAAGTGGCCAAACAAAGATGCTCCTGGAAGCTTTGATTTCTCAGCTCCCCAGACACCTGACCCAGTGGCCTCTGAGCAGGTAGAATCCCTCTCTGGCTTTGGTGGGAGCGAGCTTTTCCACGGACCATACTGTAGACTTCCATAATTGTTAGTGGCCCTGCTTGGAAGGCTGGGGCCAGAGGCTTACCTGGGAGTTGTCAGAGCATGGATGAAGCCAGCATGGGCCTTTGCTGTGTCCTTATTTAGAAACAAGGGCTCGCCTCTCAGCCCTTCATGTCTGGCTACTAATGATCTAGAAAGCATGGCCATGGCTCTAGTGTAGATTGTGTTGGGCTTTTTTAAACGAGTTGCAGCAGAATTCAAGTGGTGTACCTCTCCATGCATGGATATGGTCTTTATTTTTTTCTTTTGTGGAGACGTGGTGTGGTGGTATTGTGTTCCCCAAAATATTGTGCACCCTAATAAACTTATCTGGGGTCAGAGACAGAATAGCCACTAGATACAAAGGCTAGAAAATGGTGGCACTCACACCTTTAATCTTAGCATTCCAGAGGCAGAAATCCATCTGTTCAAGGATACAGCCAAGCATGGTGACTCACGCCTTTAATCCCAGAAAGCGAGCCTTTAATCCCAGGGAGTGATGGTAGAAGGCAGAAAGGTATATAAGGCGTGAGGACCAGGAACTAGAAGCATTTGGCCTGGTTAAGCATTTGACTGGTTAAGCTTTCAGGCTTCTAAGCAGCAGTTCAGCTGAGACTCATTCTGCATGAGGACTCAGAGGCCTCCAGTCTGAGGAAACAAGACCAGCTGAGGATCCGGCGAGGTGAGGTAGCTGTGGCTTGTCCTGGTTCTCTGACCTTCTAGCATTAACCCCAATACTTGGCTCAGGTTTGATTTTATTAATAAGAACTTTTAAGATTCATGCTACAACATGGTCTCATTATATAGCCTTGATTGGTCTGGGATTTGCTAGACCAGCCGCTGCCTCTGCCTCCCAAGTGTAGGTGCTAGGATTATAGGAGTGTACCACCTCACCTTCTTAGATGCACTCCTCCCTGAAGCCCTGAAGCTCTTGTTAGAGGGAAAGCTCTGGATGTGTCTGGATGACCCATTAGGGAAAGGTCCAGTGTCCTCAGAAGACCTGAAAGTTTGAGCCATGACAGTGAGATTTGGGTACCAGTTGATGAAAGGGCATAGCATGCATTTGTTTGCTTGGCTGCTCTCTGAGTGCCTGTGTCAGAATTCTAGGGGGAAAACAGCCTGAGAGTCCGAGCATCCCTCCCAGGTACCTATAGCACCTAAGCAGAGGAGTCTCTGGGAGTATCATCTACCTAGGGTGTTGATGCAGAGTGTGTCTCATTCTCTAGGGGGCGCCCTCTGTGCAAAACAGCCCCTGTGTCCTGCCCTAGCTCACCTCTCACCCATCTGTCTTGCAAATTAAATTTCAATTGCTCTGACCTTCCCTTGGTTTCCTGCTCAGATACTCTTTCTGCCCCAACCCTAAATTTTGCATGGCTGATTCATCCTACATTTTCTTTTCTTTTTTGTTTTTGGTGTGTATGTGTGGGGCTGTATGTTTACATATGTGTTTCTGTATGTGTATGTGTGTGCAAGTGTATATGCTCGTGTGTGGAGGTCAGAGGTCAATGTTCAGTGTGCTCTTTAGTCTCTTGCTACCTTTTATAATTTTTTTTTTAAATCCAGGCTCTGTTGCTGACCCTGGAGATTAGCAGTTGGCTAGACTGGCTGGCCGATAAGAGATCCTCCTGCCCCCCCCCGCCCCCATTTCCCTGAGCACAGGGGTTACAGGCATGCTGCCATGCACAACTTTTCCCGTGGGTGCTAGGGATCGATCACACCTAGCTCTTGGTGCTTATGTGGCAAGCACGTTAGCAACTGAGCCATCCTCCAGGCCCCATCATTTCCTTTGGTCTGTTTCAGTGTCCTGATAACCAAAGTGTCTCCATTGAGATCCAGGCCTGAACTATGACATTTAATTCCTTTGAAATTGTTCCACACATAGATTTATTTCTTCCTTGTCGGTCTCCTTCTGTAATGAGATAAAATCCACAGAAGCAGGTACCTTCCCTTAGGCAGCCTCTTCCCCAGATTCTGTATCCTGGAAAAACACTTGGAGTTTAGCAGGAGTCCTTTGAACCTGTTGAGTGAATGACAAGTAACCCATGGATGAGAGCTTCCTCCTGGCACAGTAGACCTGGCAGATGTGCTCAGATAAGTGATGTGTGGATCCTTCCCTGTCCTGGAAGCCTTGAAGACACCCAAAACACCTGCCTAGGGATCTGTAAGGTGCATGGGAGAGCTTCAGGTGCATGGTGCCTTGCCCTCAAGAATTCTTAGTCTGGACATGGTGACCATTGGTGAACCAGGGCTTAGATGTGGGGCTAAAACAGAGTGCAGGGAACTCAGAAGAGGAGAGTAAGTGGGAAGCAGGACATAAGAATTAGGTGATGGATGTGGGTCCCAGGGCCCATCAAAGCTGCTATCATTCCACTGTTGATACCCACTGAACTTGGCTGACCTTTCATGTTCACTGTCTCTCACCATATGTACGATAATTTCTGGGTGACTCTCTCTCCCTCCCTCCCTCTCTCTCCCTCTCTCTCTCTGAGTGTGTGTGTGTGTGTGTGTGTGTGTGTGTGTGTGTGTGTGTGTGTGTGTGTGTGCCTGCACTCATGAGTGCATGCACAGGGAAGGGTGTGAGGTGTCCTTCTCTGTCATTCTCTACCACTGACCCTGGAGCTCTGTTTTACTGCGAGGCTGGCTGGTCAGCATGCCAGTGCAATCCTCCTGTCTCCAATCCTCTTACTCCAGTGCTGGAGTTACAGGAGTGTATGGCCATGCCTGTCATTTTTCACATGGTTGCTGAACTGAAGATCTGAACCCAGGTCCTTATGGCTGTACAGTATGTGCTCTTACCCACTGGGCCATCTCTGCAGCCTGTGTGACTGTTTCTCTCCTCATTTTTTCAGATGTGAAAACAGAAAGGTTAAACAACTTGCTTGCTATAGAAAATGGGCTGCCAGCCCTGCTCATGTCCTCCTATAGCCCGGGCCCCCAGCTCTTCGCAGATTCTCTGTGCTGTGTGCTTTCTATGTGATGATGTCCCACTCAGCAAGACAAGTGCCAGGTGTGGGGTCAGAGAATTGTCTGCCCTGTACCACTGGCTCACATGAAATTTAGAGTAAGCCATCGTGTGGGGGTATTGTGTTCCCCAAAATATTGTGTATGCTAATAAACTTATCTGGGGTCAGAGAACAGGACAGCCACAATATTAAACATAGAGGTTAGGCAGTGGTAGCATACACCTTTAATCCTAGCATTACAGAGACAGAAATCCCTCTGGATCTGTGAGTTCAAGGCCACATGGGAAACGGCCAGGCGTGGTGACCCACGCCTTTAATCCCAGAAAGCACGCCTTTAATCCCAGGGAGTGGTGGTAGAAAGCAGAAAGGTATATAAGGCGTGAGGACCAGAAACTAGAGGTCTTTGGCCTGGAGAGGCCTTTGGCCTGGAGAAACATTTGGCCTGGTTAAGCATTTAGGCTTCTAGCAGCAGTTCAGCTGAGGCCCATTCGGATATGAGGACACAGAGGCCTCCAGTCTGAGAAAACAAGACCAGCTGAGAAGTTGGCCAGGTGAGATTAGCTGTGGCTTATTCTGTCTCTCTGACCTTCCAGTGTTCACCCAAATACCCGGCTCAGGTTTGATTTTATTAATAAGAACTTTTAAGACTCATGCTACACCATCGTGGTTCCGGACCCTTAGTTTCCTTATCTGAAATCTCAGCTTAGCTCTCTCCAATGCTGGATCCTGTTAGATTCCCCGAAGGAATCAAATAATGTTTCTGAGCTCCACTCAGACCATATTTAGGGGTAAGGCAGCAAGGGTGAGGAAACATTGGCTTTCAAGTTCAAGGATACATACGAGGAGGGTGACTCTAAGTCAAGATCAAGTTCCTTCTATTTAAATTTAAGTAGTCACATGCAGCAGTCCTGTGCTGAGAGCCACTGTAGGCTGAGGCTTTGGGGTGGTAAGTGGAGGTGGCAATTGTCTTACTCTGAGCATATCCTGACACTCTGAGAGCCCAGGGAACAAACCATGAGTAAAAATCATGGTTTCTTGTCCCTGTATTGGAGCACTTCAGGCACCCGGCATAGCTACCCTAGCTGGGAACTCAATGCTCACCAGAAACTGCACATTTAACTCCTCCCCATGGCCAGCCATTTCACCTGGTGTGTGTCCAAAGGAAACAAAGTCACTACCTCGAAAAACTGCTAGAACCAGTGGTTCTCAACCTTCCTAATGTTGTTACCCTTTGATACAGCTCCTCATGTTGTGGTGATCACTGCCCATAAAATTATTTCGTTGCTACTTCATAACTGTAATTTTGCCACCGTGTTATGAATCATAATACAAATATTTGATATGCAGGATATCTGATATGTGACCCCCAACAGTGTCAAGACCCACAGGTTGAGAACCACTGTACACTCCTTGGTTTCCTCAAGGGGATGCTTCTAGAACCCTCATCCAGACATCAAAACACACAGACACTCTGGTCCCTTACAGAAGATGGGTGTATATTTGCATGCAATTTGAATAGACACTCCCTACTACTTATAATACCTAATACATGCAAATCTTATGCAAATACTTGCTATCTTGCACTGCTGAGAGAGTAATGGCCAGACAAGGCCCGTTTGCCCTAAGAAGATGCAACTCTAAAATATTTTCAGCCCATGGTTGGTTGAATCTGTGCATCTGTACAGAGGGTTGGTTGCATATGTATAGGTGTATATGCATATGTGTGTGTGTATGTGTGTGTTTATATAATGTCTATTAAAAGAGGAAATCCTGCTATTTGTGACAACATAGATTAATTTGGAAGACATAATAAGCCAGAGACAGAAAGACAAATACTTCATGACTTCACTTACATGTGGGATATAAAAAGCTGATCTCAGAGAAAGAGAATTGAATGATGGTTGCCAGGGCCCAGAGGACAGGGGGAGTTTGGAGATGTCAGTCACAGGGCATGCATTTGCATTTGTAAAATTAGGAAGTGCTGGCAGACCTAATATGAGCGTAGTTACTAATACTGTACTGTGTACTTGAAGTTTGCTGAGAGTAGATCTCAAATATTCTCATCTCTCACACAGAGGTAACTGTGAGGAGATGGATGTGCTAATTAGCTTGATTATGGTAATCATTTCACAGTGTATACACATATCAAAACATTATTTTGTGCACCTAGGATATATACAACTTCTATTTGTTAATTAGTCCTCAATAAAGCAGAAAAATAAAGGAAACAAATGAAACTCTGATTTGAAGAGAAAGGAGCGCACAGATGAAGACGGTGCTAGGTTATTTAACAGGAAGGCTGGTCGGGTGGGAGGAGGGCTCGGTTGTCGGAGGGCCGGCTGTGCGACCACGAGGGCCTGTGTTCTAGCTCCAGAACCCATGGAAGACAGGCAGGCATGGTGCCATGTGCTTGTTATCCCAAAGTTGCCACATGTTTCTTGCGTTCATTACCAATGTGTCAGACACCTCACCTAATTTTACACAAGCCCCTCAGACACTGCAATAGATGCCGAGTCCCAGACAGCTTGCAACGGGGCTGCCGGGAGATGCAGTCTTGTTCTGAAGGTTGTGGCAACTGGGAAACCATTTTAAAGAGGAGTGGGAGGGGAGCCGTGCTCCAGTGTGAACTTTAGAATGACAGCTCCAGTAGCAAGTGGGGAAGGGTGAGCCGAGAAAGCCTCGGTAGCATGCCAGACAGAAGGCAGCATTCTGGTTTGACTGTACCACCCAGCACCGGAACACAGGCAGGTACAACCAGGAGAGGAAAAGGAAAGAAACCCACAGGGTGATGAAGAAGCAATGGCTGCCTCTCAGCTTGGGTGTTGGTTGGCTGCAGGAGTCAGTGAGGGAGAGACATCCTTTCTTCCTAACAGGAGTAAACTGGAGACAGAATTCAGATGATAAATGGGCTAGGGAGTCAGGGTGTCTTGAAATGGAGTACTGCAGTTGAGATGGTGGGATTGATATGATGTTAGGATATGACACTCGGATGCCATTTCATTCCTCTCTTGCTTCAGTTTCCTCCTTGAATCAATGGACAATGAAATGACATATAACTGTCATTTTTCCAACTTCTTGGGGATCTTCTTTGCTGGCTGGGTGCCTCAATAGGGAGTATGCACACGTCTCTGTTCTGGATACCTGGAAGGAAGCAGTGTTTCATGGTAGCTAAACCTCTAGATGCTGAATTGAGATGGCCTGATTTTGACCCCTGGCTCTACTATGTCCTCCTTTATATGAATTTTAGCAAAGTCACGTTCTGAGCCTCGGCTTGAAAGTCTGGGATGTAGGGACGGTGACCATACTTCCCATTGCTGATACACTGTGCTGCGCATTGGATATTGGCTGTGACAATGACTGTGATGGTGGCTGTGAGCAGAAAGGCTGGATGTGATGGTGGAGGAGGAGAGCAGGAGGTAATAAACTTCTCTGATGGGACTTGTTCATCCTATGTGCCTGTTCCGTGCTCTTATCTCAATCCTCAGGCTTATCAAGTTGGATACCTTATTTGTTTTGTTCTTTGAGAATTTCATGCATGTATACAATAAAATATCATACATGCTTCTTCTTTCTCCAGATTCCCTCCATGTCCCCAACACACCTCCTCTTTCAACTTCATGCCTCATTCTCTTCCCCTTCTTCCCCTTCACCATCTTCTTCTTCCTCCTCCCCCTCCTCCCCACCTCTTTCTCATTCTCCCTCTCCTTCCCCTCCTCCTCCCTTCTTCTCCTTTTAATATCTTACTAAGTCAAATCAGTGCCGCCCATATGTGCATAGGTGTGAGGCCATCCACTGCAGCATGGGAAACCTCCCAGTGGCCAACACCCTAGAAGAATGCCCCACCCCCAGCAGCTGTTATCTGCCAATAGCTCTTCAGCAAGGGGGTGGGCCTGAAGGCCACAGTCATCTGTGCTGGAGTTTTGGCTGGCTTGATCTTATAGAGGTAACCACAGCTGCTCTGAGTTCTGAATGTAATGGTCATGCCGCATCCAGAAGACATGATCTCACAGCACTCCTCTCCACCTCCCAGCTCTTACATTATTTTAGCCCCTTCTGCAATGTTCCCTGAGCCTTGGCGGTGATTATTCTCAGCACTTGGACCAGGTGTGAGACTGTCCAACCACTACCCACTGCAGAGAAAACTCTTCTGGCTGAAGCTGAGTGATATCTTGATTTTTTTCCTTCTACTTGTAGGGATGGAGATAAAATCTGTTGAAAACCTCCATTGGTCCATTAGGAGAACAATGTAAAGTATGTCAGAGCTCACTGGGACAGTCCCCTTGTAGAACAAAACAACTTCCCAAGTTCTTTTTCTGCATCTTTGCTGCCAGGGCTGAGCTGTTTTCTTTACCAGCCATGCCCACCCTGATAAGCAGCAGAAGAGATGCCGTAGAAAGGTCTGTAGAATCGACAGCAGTGACTAGTCAATCATGCTCCCTGGGGACAAGCTTCTGGCTCACCCATTTCCTCACCAAATATTTATGTGGCTCTTTCTGTGTGTCAGGCATAGTTCTAGTCTCTGAAAAGATGCTAGTTGAGTGAAACTCATCCTGCCATTGAGATAAGACAGGGGATATCAAAAGAATTGGTTTTGTGATTCAGATAATCTGGTCATAGAAACTGTGTCTCCGTTAGACCGGCACAGATCCAGCAGCGTGGATTTTTTAAAAGATATTTATATATGTGATGATGACATGCAGCTAGAGATGAGAGCCACTGGTGTGTGTACAGGGAACATTGGATGAATCTTGCAACAACCACCACACTATTGTCATTCTGGAACCGCGAGGATCTTAGGAGAGTCCTCTGATCACTGTGTCTTCATGAGAAGGACCATTTGTAGATATTATACTGTTGCCTCATATCCTGAGTAGTTAAGATCAAAGTAAACATGTATATATATAACCTTGGTAAGTAGATGAGTGAAATGAAAGTTGCTATTTGAATTAACTAGTTATCATCCCTGGACCTGATAGAGTCAGGTGTCTCCATGGGCACTCAGTGATCTCTGGAATGTTCCAGAATAGGACTAATGCTTTAGATCTGATGGAATGAGACCTCATACATCACAGGATGGAAACAGTCTAGAACAGACAGACAGCATCCTGAATGTCCCTGCCTCTCTTGCTATGTTTGAAACAGTTTGTTCTGCAGTTCGTGAGCTTGGGGAGAGAGCTGCTCTTGCCACAGCACCACAGTGGGCGTGTGAGATCTGTTTCCCTCCCCTGACTGCACAGGCAAGGGAAGCCCAGTGCCAGAGTGCCAGAGGTGATCAGAGACATCTCTCCTGAGCCCACAGAGGACAAGCGGGGTAGGGGTAAATGCAGCAGGGACCGCCTCTACCATCAAGGCAGGAAGTGGGAACATGGAAGACTGGGCCATTTGGCATATCTGCTGTCTCCTGGGCGGGTGGCCAAACTCCCCATCACCTTCTGCCAGTCCGTAAAATCACCATAGACCAAAAAAAAAAAAAAAAAAAAATCAAGGCTAAAAGGAGCCTCATTCTGCAGTTGTTTTGCAAATGTCTCCTCATTTCTGTCTCTCAAGAAGATATACAATGTCTTTGTTCTACAGTTGTGTGTGTGTGTGTGTGTGTGTGTGTGTGTGTGTGTGTGTGTGTTGTGTGGTACTGAGGATTGAAGTCACGGCCTCATGCATGTTAGGCCAACTCTACTACAGGGCTGCAAGCCTAACCCTCAGTGGTTTTGAAGGTGGAGCTTAACGTACCAAACAGAAATGAAACATGGTGCAGATTCTTGGGAATACACCCACGGTCTCCAGGTCAGCACAGAACAGAGACACCTGCTCATCCATGTCTATTGTTGCATGAATCCCAACAGCCACACTGTGGAGTCAGTCTAGGTGTCAATCAACAGAGTTATGGATAAGTGAGCCTGTGAAGGGTGTTGGTTTCTCACTGTAGAATGGTCTGACCATCCCTGTCCTACTCTTCATGAAGGCTCCTAATTCAGAGAGCATGGGCTGGTTTGCAATATATTGATGGGTCTGGATACCCCAGTTTATGAGCTAGGGTAGAGACCCCCAGGGTTATGGCAGTTCTCATGTAGTCCACAGGACAGGCAGTGAAGAGGAAGTCCCAGACTGTTGAAGGCAAGGAGAGACAAACCTCAGACTCTTCTCAGCTCATCTCCTTCTTCACCTATGGAATTGTGTTAATTATACCCAGTTAGTATACAAAGAAACTCAACCCAGGATGATTAAATGCTTGCCTAGAGTGACATGGTTACTTATTACAGGGTCAGGATTTGAACTTGGGTCTGAAATGTCCCAGAACCCACAGTATACCAACTTGGAAACTGACTGGTACACACAAAGAGGCATGCTGGAGTTTGTACCTAAGGAGGTATAGGGACCATTGTTGACTGCCCTGCACTGGAACTGTGAACAGTTTGAGCTGATGAGGTGCTCCAAGGCTAGAGCACTTTGGGGTAACGCAATCTCTTGCTGAGACATAACAATAGATCCTGACCCCTGGGTAAACCTCATTTGCTGAATACTTGGTATCTGGCCAACATGGCATGGGGTGAGGGTGGGGTCGCTTAATTCTTATATCCTAATGGCAAAGCACAGAAGTGGATCACTTGACATCCTGGAAGAATCTCTGCCCCTCTGGGCTTAGCCCTGGTTCACTATTGTCCACTCTAGGGCCAGGCTGTTCATGGGGGTGTAGGGGTCAGCTTTCTGTAGAATGTTTAGATTGGCATTAGCTGACAGTCACTAGAATGTAATGAGCAATACAACTCCCCAGTAAGCACTTTTGCATGTTAACTATGATTCCCGCCTCTCTGTATATAGATAATGTGCAGGCATATGTGTATTTGTGTATGTGTCTAATATGTGACATATTTGTATGTGTGAGTGGGAGCACACACATGCCCCAGTGGGTATGGACTCAGAGAACTACCTCAGGTGTTAATCTTTGCCTTCCTAGACAGAGGACAACATGTAGTTCTCCAATGCACAAACCAGGCTAGCTAGCCCTCATATTCCAGGGATCCTCCTGTCTCCTCCATCTCCCACCTCACTAGAGAACCACTGAGATTACAGTGTGTGCTAATGTGCTTGGCTTGGTGTGGACTCTAGGGATTCGAACTCATGTCCTTATACTTGCACGGCAAGCGACTCCACACTGAACCTTCTCTCCAGCCCCTTTAGTTATCTTTATACCCACACTTATTATGCTGATGAGGAACTTTCCCCAAGGGCATACAATTAAGTCTGTAATGGAGCAGTCTGACCCTGTGTGCACTACTCCATCCATTGGAGTAGGGTGTGAATGGGAGTGTGGAGGTCAGCTTCCTGTTGCCGTGACCAAATACATGAGAGGAAGCAGTGTGAAGAGGGAAGGTTTATTTGGATTCATGGTTTGGAGTTTTTAATCCCTGGTCACTTGCCTCTATTGTTTCTGGTCCTGAGTTGAGGCAGAAAGAATATCATAAGAGGGAGCATGGGTGGAACAAAGCAGCTCACCTCCTGGAAGAGAGAGAGCAGAGAGGGGGCCATGGACCAGAGACAAAATATACCCTTGAAGGGTGTGTTCCCAGTGACTTGCATCCTACAGTTAGACCCCTCCTGCAGTTTACAGCACCTTCCAACAGCCCTCATGGATAAATTTATCCATGATGTCAGAGTTATGCATGGATAAATCTATCCATGATGTCAGAGCTATACGAGCTTAGTTGTCTCCTGAAGGTCCTGACTCTGAGCACTACTGTGTTTGGCAGTAAGCCTTCAACACACAAACTCTGGAGCACCTTTAAGGTCCTAACAAAAATGGAAGATCAGCAGAAGCTTGTGCTGAAGTGTCTAAGATGGAGAGGAAGGATAGCCAGGCCAGTGTTCTGCATGGACCTTTTCACAGGTGGTCTGTGCTGCACTGGCTCTGGGTTGCTGAACTGCTGTGTGTGATTATCTTTCTCCCTGAAGGTCACATTGAAGGCACACGCTCTTCCATCTAGAGAATACGAGGCAAGACTGCATCTGACTACAGCTCTCTTCTGTACATAGAGCATCTCACAGGCAGCCTGGTGATGCTACAATTCACTGCACCTAGAGCAAGGAACCTTCGGGAGCCCCAACTCCAGCCACATCTAGCATATTGGTTCCCACCTCTAGTTGTTCGAAAATGTGTGCATATGTGGGTTGTCTCAAAGACTTATTTATTTAACAATTTCACACATGTATGCCACACATGCCAACCACTCTCACTCCACCTCCCTACCATCCTGTCCACCTTCCCCTGCTTCCCACAAACCTCTCTCTAATATTCATGACTATTCATTTTATTTTGTGACCCACTGAGATTAACTAGGGTCATCTTTGTGATCATGGGTTTTGACTCTGGTTGCCTCAATATTGGGTACACAACTAAAGACAGTGGTTTTTCCTCTCCCAGAATCCATCAATAGTCAATAGTTCAGAGTGAAGGATAGGTCCCCATGAACCCTCCCCCTTTCCTTTACTGATTATTGATAGGTTCAATCTTGTATGGCTGCAGTGCAGGTAACTCCAGCTGTTGTAACTGCAATCAGGAATAAATGATTGCAAGAACTGGACTGAATGTAAAGAATGGCATTTGCGGCCCTTCACCCTGTCTCCTGGCTCTTGTGTTCTTCCCCTCCCTTGTCCCCTCTTCTGCAGTGTGTAAGTGATTGTTTAAAGCTGCATACAGCATCAAGGACTCTAGTGCATTCCCTCGTGGGCCCTCTTTGCATCATGGTGAGCACTTCCTCTATTCCTCATGGATGCAGTGCAGGAAGATACCAAGTTGTCTTCTGCAGTCACAGTGTGGCTCTGGTGGCAGCATCCTCAGATGTTTCAGTGCCCACTGGAAATTAATGCATATCTTTGGTAATTCAGTTTGCAACACTTTGGTCCCATCTCAGGAAGCACCCAATGGTGAGTGTGTGTGGGGGCTGACTATTGTAGTTGCTTTTAGACTTCTGTGTCATCTGCTAGATTCTATATGTCCTTGTCTTTTTTGGTTACTCAATGAAGATCTGAGACAGCTTATGAAGCATCGAAGTTTTCTATGTTCCTCTTCCTATCAATGAAGTGCACACTAAATTTTTGTGTGTATGGGCTGGAGTGATATCTCAGTTATTAAAGATCTTTCCTTGCAAGCATAAAGAACTAAGTTCAGTCTCCCAGAACCTAAAAGAGGAAAAGTTGGATATGATAGTACACACTTGTAACCACATCAATGGGGAGGCAGACACAGGTGGATTCCTGGGGCTCACTGGCTAGCGTGATTTCCCTCATTGGCAGGTCTCAAGTCAGTGAGAGACCTTGTCCAAAAAAGCAAAACAAGGGGCTGGCAAAATGGCTCAGGAGTAAAGGTGTTTGATCTCAAGCCTCAAGACTTGTGTTCTATCCCTGGGACTCACATGGTAGAAAGAGAGAAGTGGATACCACAAGTTGTCCCTGAACTCCACACATGCACTATGGCCTCCATGCACCCACCCATTAACCCATTACAAATAATTGTTAGAAAAAAATAAGGTAGATAGTACCTGAGGATTGACATCCAAGTTTGTCCTCTGGCCCCCACACACATGCACACACAAAGACATGCATATATACAAATGTGTACATGCTCACAAATATGTATGTACTTGGGGCTTTGGTCAGAGGAGTGATTTTGTGGAGTGTGTAGGAGTGGGTGGTGATGTTAAAGGTCTTGCTTTGGATGTGACATTCAGGATCCACAAAGCACACAATCTCAGACACTGAATTATCCCCTTGGAGCATTCTGTGTAACTCAAGGACATTCTTCTGGGACTTCAATTCCACACTCATGCATGTCCTTGTTCTCCACTCACTGATGTGTCATGGGCCAAGCCTACTGCCAGCCGTGGGGACAGAGTGATGAGTACAACAGCTTCTCTGCCCTTGAAGAGCTCACAGTCTTGTCAAGATGTGATTGAAAAAAAAAATCCATCAATTCAAGAATATTGGATTCCTCCAAATGCTACAGTAGGGAAAAGGATAATTTCCCCAAGTCTTTAAATCTGTTACCCATTTTAATTGATTTAATTAGGTAAAATTCATAGAACTGTAATGCTGGAAAGAGCCCAGAAACCGTTTATTTATTCCCATTTCTTCTCTCTGTTTTCAGGCCATGCTGCACTAAGTAATCCACCAAACCTATGCCTTCCAGAAAGAGCAGTGTTTCCAAGAACTGTAGCTTGTTGGCCACTGAGATCAAGAAAATGGAATGGAAAAAGTTGACATTCATATAGTTACAAAGTATTTCTCTGAAAGACATGACTGGAATCATGGAACCACTCAACACACACACACACACACACACACACACACACACACACACACACACACGAGTGTATACACAATGCAGTCCCCATAAGTAATACTGCTGAATTGAGGTGGCATTAAACAGAAAATAAAAAGTACTAAATGAAAATGTGGTTGTAATAGGGTAAGACCACCTTGGCAATTCTTTCAGTTTCCGGAAGAAATAATATACCCTAGCCTTGGTCAGATCCTGTCTTGTGGTAACACAGAGGCATATTTTTGTTGAGCTGGCGTTTGTTTTGTGTTCAAGTGGCGGGCATATGTATGTGCAGGTATGCATATGCACACATGCATATAGCAGTCAGAGGGAAACCTTAGCCTTGTTCCCCAGGAGCCATTTTACCTTGGATTTTGAAAGACTAAGTAGGTTGTGCTGGCTGACCAATGAGCCCCAGGAATGCCCTGTCTCCATCTCCCCAGCACTGGGATTACAGGTGCGTGCACACGCTCAGCTTTAAAACAAAAACAAACAAACAAACAAAAACCATGTGTTCTGGTCCTCGCACTTGCAAGGCAAACACTTCACCAGCTGAGCTATGAGCTCCACCCCCTGAGCTGTCATTTCTGTAGCACATTAACTAGAGCAACGTGGCTTTATGCATTCACCATGTACTTGTGTTAAATGATCCCAAGAGGGCTGCGGCTGCAGATGGGAGGGGAGACTGGTATGTGACATTCTTGGACCTACCTAGGCTTGGATACTTGGTTGCTGTATGACACTCTAATCATAGGTCTCCCTGCCAATAGCACCAATGTCATAAGACCACTGTGGGAACTAATGAGTTGAGGAGTGTGGGGGATTATACATTTGACAACCCTATAATCACCTGCTTGGCCAAGTGAAGCTTTGTTCTCATGATCATATATTTACTTGTGAAGCTGTTAGGATCATAGTGGCCCCTTAGCCCAATACAAGTTACCAGGGCTTTATCAGAATAGCGCCTAAGCCTTTGGATATGGTCTCACAAGCTTTTCAATAGACTTTCATCCTTTTTACTTCATATAACAGAGTGCCTTTATCTATTATACTAAAAAAATACACCCCACAACATGCTTGCCTGTTTCCCCTCTCCCTTGCCTTAATTCTTCTACAGTTCCACAGGTCTCTCTCAGTCTCCAGTTCACAGTAGCTGCTCTTTCCCAAGTTCATCTTACATCTGTGACAGCAGAGATCCAGATGTGACTGTCCTGCTAGTCATGATTTCCCAAGGTCTAAAGCACATAGCAAAGTGTTCTGCAAATGTTGACCAATCAAGTGGGTAGATGGTCACATGGATTATTGTCTGTACTGTACTACATGAGACTCTTAAGTTGAAGCTACAGAAGCCCTACTTGCACTAGCTCATGTGAACAGAGGAAGAGTAGCTCATTTAGCTGGTGCTTTGGGGGTAACCCGCTTCAGGTATGTCAGAGTCCAGGAGCTCCAACTGTGCTCTAGTGTACCTTTCTGTACTTCCTGATGCTCCTTTGTGTCTGTTGACTTCATTTTCATGACATGACCCTGAGGACTAGACCAAATTGTATTATTGGAACTATGTGGACAGGAATGGGTGGGGAAAGGGCATCTAGAGGGAAATTAGAGTGGATGATGATGAATGAAATAGTAAATATGCGTCCTTGTACTAGCCACAGGCTTCTGAGCGTGAATCCTTTCAAGTCTGCATTTTCTGTGCATGTTCCAGAGCCCAGCACAGATCAGCAAGTGCTTATTTTTATTATTTGTGTATATGTATGTGATCAATGTGTACATGTGTGTGCCAATGTGTGTATGCATGTGGAAACTAAATGACAGCCTTAGGTATTGTTCCTCAGGAGCTGTCTACTTTGTTTTTAAACAGTCTTTTACTGGCTTGTAACTTGCCATATCAGCTTGGCTCCAGGGATCCATCTGTCTTTCTTTTAATGCGGTTTCTGGGGATCAAACACAGGTACTCGTGATTACATGACAAGCTTTTACCAACCAAGTCATGCCCCAAGTTCTTCAGAAGTGTTTGGAATGAGTCGATGTTTTTCTCTGGTTTCTGGAAAGGGCATCTCTAAGTCTACAGAGACAGATCACATTACACAATCTCTGGCCTCACCCTCTGCTTTTCTGTCTTCTTATCTGTCGGCAGGATCCGACGTCCACATTCTTCCAGTTTGGAGCGTCCATCCAGCAGCAAGCCACGGTTATGCTGAAGATCATGCAGGATTATGACTGGCATGTCTTCTCCCTGGTGACCACCATCTTCCCTGGCTACAGGGACTTCATCAGCTTCATCAAGACAACAGTGGACAACAGCTTTGTGGGCTGGGACATGCAGAATGTGATCACACTGGACACTTCCTTCGAGGATGCCAAGACACAGGTCCAACTGAAGAAGATCCATTCTTCTGTCATCTTACTCTACTGTTCCAAAGATGAGGCTGTCCTCATCCTGAGTGAGGCTCGCTCGCTCGGCCTCACTGGCTATGACTTCTTCTGGATTGTCCCCAGTTTGGTCTCTGGGAACACAGAACTCATCCCCAAAGAGTTCCCATCAGGACTCATTTCGGTCTCCTACGATGACTGGGACTATAGCCTGGAGGCGAGAGTGAGGGATGGTCTTGGGATCCTAACCACTGCCGCATCTTCCATGTTGGAGAAATTCTCCTACATCCCTGAGGCCAAGACCAGCTGCTATGGGCAGTCAGAGAAGCCAGAGACCCCTCATCACACTCTGCACCAGTAAGAAAGGGCTCTTTTGTTGTCTCCCAAAGATGGGTCAGAATTTTGTTGCTTATAAATGTTTGAGTTCATAGTCATTGATGAAAGTTTAGACTTGACATACAGAATGTATGTATTTACTTGGAGGAAGTTTGTTTTGATTTTATGCTCATTTCTATTTTCCTCTCTACCCATCACACTTTAAAAAATAATAAGTAACATGATGCTATTTTTTGAAGCAGAATTTCATTATATAGACATGGCTATTTTGGAACTTGCTATGTAGCCCAGGCTGGCCTCCATCTCACAACTCTACTGTAAACTTCAGAGTGTTGGGTTTACAAGTAATGCTGTAATACCTGGCTAATAATAATATATTTTAGCAGCTTTCTGCATCTTGCTTTTATTTTCTTTACTCAAAACATATCTTGGAAACGCATACCTTGGAAACGTCCACTTGAGAATTCCCTTTTGTCTCTTTCTCTTTCTCTTCCTCTCTTTCTCACATCAATCAATCAATCAATCAATCTATCTATCTATCTGTCTACCTATCTATCTATTATCTATTTATATGTCAGGTAAATTCTTTGTAGTATCCATGCCACATTCTTCCATATTCATACACCATGATTTATTTATTCACTCTTTACATTCATGAGAATTCAGGTCTTTTTTCCCATTAGAAGTTCTGCTATCTCTTTTTGCCTGTGTGCAACTGGTTGTCTAGAATTGGTTCTAAGAAGTAGGACTGGGGGATCAACATGGGCATCTTTAAGTATCCATTGTCAAACTACTCTACAAAACAATGGCACCAATTTATATTCACACGAGAGTTTGTGGAATCATATGATATCTCACATCCTCAGCAGCTTGGCCTGATTTGGGAAAATTGTCCACACTGATGATCCTGGTCTCCGGCTGAGTCTGAATTTCTTTTCTTCTTATATGGCAAGAATCTTTGTAGGTCATTGGAGATCTTGGCAATCATCACTCTTAAAGCTACATTCCATCTTGCCATATGCCTGTAGCATAATTTATTTAATTGACCCATCATGGTGGGCATTTGAGTTAAATTTTATGTTTCTGGGAAGCATCATTATTCTTTGTGGCCCATCATTATGGCTCAGCTGCTAAGATTCAGAATTATTATTCCGACACCCATTCTGCATGTTTTTGCCTGATGTTTGATGATGTAATCCGTGCTTCATTCCTCATATAATGAGCAGTGTGGTACTATGATTAAAGGCTAGGCTGGGAAGTGATGCTGTTCATGTTCAAATCCTGTTTCCTGCCAGGTGGCAGTAGTGCACGCCTTTAATCCCAGCACTCAGGAGGCAGAGCCAGGCGGATCTCTGTGAGTTCAAGGTCAGCCTGGTCTACAGAGTGAGACCCAGGACAGGCACCAAAACTACACAGAGAAACCCTGTCTTGAAAAAACAAAACAAAACAAACAAAAAAAAAACCCAAAAACAAAACAAAAAAAAAAGAAAGGAAGAAAGAAAGAAAGTCCTGTCTCCTTCACATTCTACAGGACATAGGTAATCACTTTACCTTTCTGGGTCTCAAGTGCTTGTCATAAAATGGTAGTAATGACCCCTGCTTTCTATGTTGTTCATTCTCAAATGTTAGCATGCATTGAAAGATCTGGAAGGGCTTGGTAAGGTTCTGGGTCTACACTTGGAGTTTTTATTGTATTAGTAGGTCTGGAGTGAGATCATAGAATTGACATTCTAACAAGTTCCCAGATGGTGCTGATATTGCTGCTATGGGGGCCATTCTTTGAGAATCAAGGTTCTGGGGGTTGTCATGAGTATGAAAAGAGGGAATATGATATGTGAGAAGTGATGCTCCTTACGTGTTGACACCTGCTGACCATTCAATAAGAATCAGAGTTATCAATAAGTGTGGCACCATCCAAGATTGTAGTCAGTGGGCCATGTTGGCTGCCTGCAGAATACTGCCATTCTAAAACATCTCTGGAAGACTGTGAGTTTGAATCTGCTACCTTCCAGAGTTTACCTCTGAAACAGGACCAGAGGGGTGTGTGTGTGTGTGTGTGTGTGTGTGTGTGTGTATCGGTATGCACATGCCATGCTTGAGTTTGGGGAGTCAGAGCACAATGTCAGCTGTCAGTGATCACCTTCCACCTTGTTTGAGACAGTATCTCATTATTTTCCCACTGTGGTGCCAGGCTAGATAGCCTAAAAGCTTTTGTACACAGTCCTGGCTCCATCCTCCATCTTTCTGTCAGTGGGATGAGAGATCCTCACATTGTGTCCTTTTATGTGCGTTCTGGGAAATTGAACGTAAGTGCTCAAAATTGTGAGACAAGTACTTTAACCTACTGAGCCATCTTCCTAGCCCAGGATGTACTTTTTCATAACTAACATACACCTGAGAAAAATGGATCGTTGAATTACGAAACCAAGCTCCTTTGACAATGCCCCTCCCCCATCCTATTTCTAGATAGCCTCATTTAGCATCCTAAATAATCATCCGCGTATCAGGAAAGAACTCGGATAACTCAGTGTGGACATGGGAGTTTCTTAGGAAGTCAGGCTTGCTGCCAGCCTAAGACAAGGGCTGGGCTAATGAATTCACATTCACTTTAATAAGATGTGCCCTGCAGCTGGCAGACTTAGAAATCTATTATTTTGTGGGAAACATAACTCAATTGTAAGGCAATTGAAATGTAATATATATAGGAAAAGGAATTTGAGCGGGATAATTGCCAAGACGTTCCGATTCCTTTCCAGGGACCACCCTAGATTCCATTCTTTAAGGGGAGAAAACAACAAACCCCGAGGCTGTGAAGTGTGGCTGTGCTGGTTCCTTTAGATGTATCTGCTTTGTCAATGGCATTTCCACCCCAGAGAAGAAACACACCAAGCACAGTAGTGTGGTACCCACTGCCCCTGGAGTGAAACGGCTCGCCATCCACACGTGGGTGGCTCACAGTGGCTCCATCCTTCTCTCCTTGCCACACTCCTCTTCCCTACAGTGCTCCTCACAGGCACCCCAGCAAGGAAAGAGTGGAGCCCTGCTGGGATGCCCTTGTTACATCCCAAAGGAAGTAACTGAGAAGAACTGAGGGCCCTGCATCCTTCTTCTGGCTCTCAGCTGTCATTCACCACACCTAGAAAATCCTGTGAGGGCTCCTGGAATACACAGTGAAGTTAAGAAGTGGCTTCTGTCCCAAAGACCATGCAGTCTGATGAAAAGAGGAGAAATTCGTCCCCAAGAATAATTCACCTTTTACATCTATTTAGTGTGTGTGTGTGTGTGTGTGTGTGTGTGTGTGTGTGTGTGTGTGTGTGCCATTGTGTGCATGTGCAGGTCAGAAGACAGCTTTCTGGGAGTTGGCTCTCTCCTTCCTTTATACGTGTCCCGGGGATTGAACTCAGGCCTTCAGGCTTGGCAGCAAGACTTCTTCCCCACCGCGCCATCTTGCTGCCTCAAGAATTCTTTTTTTTTTTTTAAATACTGAAAAAGACAGTGAGTGGTAGAGAATATGATGATGGACTCAGCCAATGCTCAACACCGAATGGGGATGGCACGTCACGTTTGTTTGAGTGCTTTAACCAACAGCACATTAGTGGCAGTGGAGAAGTCCCGCTGCTTCCCTTTTCAATCTTGCCAGGGGAGAGAATCCCCACAGTGAATCCAGTACATATGCAATCTGTACGTGTGCTCGTGTATTTTCACTAATGATACCTGTGCAACCACATGCCCAATCCACAGCTCTTTTCAATGCATCCTACACACATCGAATGCATTCCAATTTGCTTGGCTTTAACCTTGTATTTTCAAGATCACTGTGAAGATAATGTCATTCCAGTGCATTCATCTCAGCTACTGTTTCTGTGTTCTACCACACCCATGCTTCACTGTTTATCTAACGATGCCTGGGTGATGGGCATTTAGGTTGCTGATAAGGACAGGCTCTGGGCAACTGAAGGCAGTGAGCAGATAAGGCTGAACTGGGTATATGAGCTTGCTCAGTGGGACTGGAGACTCTTGAGTTAGAGGTTTCTTACTTTAGTTTTATTATTATTATTATTAAATTTTCAGCTGGATAAAGCCTTAATTTGCAAAGCATCTTGAGAACAGATAGCTCTTCTTACTTCTACTGTGTAGAAGGGAAGATGGAGACAGTTTCAGCTAAATCCATACCTGCTTCTCAGGATGGCTCGTTAAGAGCAGCTTTGGCCAACTGAGATCTCCTTGGGGCTATTTGGGTGTTTGACTCTATGGCTCCCAAGTTCATTGATTATAATCTTAGAGTTCCTACAGTTGGGGTACTGGAGTGATGCACTCTCACCCACGGTGTGCAAGGGGCAGCTTGCAGGGCATAGAGTATTTCTGATCTTACCATAGACTCATCTCTGCCCTCATGCTTTCAAATGGTGGAGTGTAGAGAAGGGGAAATGTCTCCATCTTTTAATATTCCTGGTTTTATAGAAGATACTTTGAAAAGAGCAGTCAGCATTTTCCAAAGTTCAAAAATAGCTCAGCCACGTTATGCAACCTCTTCCTTGCTGCTGCCGCAAAGTTATTAAACATCTGCTCCTTCACCAAGCACAGAGCACAGCACATGTAACTCCCAGAATGTGAGGGCAAACCATGACCTGTTTCCTGGTGTGGATCCCAGGCTCTTCATCCCAGTTCAATGCCAACGCTCTGCCCCATTCAGGAGCAGCCAGGGAGGCAGCACAGTTAGGGGTGTGTTCCCTGGAGTCTGGGCTGCTGTGGCTTGAGCCCCTGATATGTGTATCTCTAGACTTAAGGCTCTGGGAGAGCCTCTCAACTCTTCCAAGTCTATTCTCTTGGAAGTCCTATGGAGATGAGGAAGGCATGTGACTGTTTGGCCAGTGCCTGCACATGGACAAGCAGATTATAAATGGGTGCTGTCGTAAGTTGAGCAGCCCTAGTATGAAAATACAAAATCTTAAATGCTCCAAAATCCAAAACTTTAAGTGCAGATATGATGCCACAAGTGGAAAATTCCACACTGAATCTCTTGGGGTCACTAAAAGGATACAGTTGTTTTCAGGCCTTGTGTTTAAGGAACATAAATGGGGCTTGGGCTAGAGCTTGGTTGGTAGAGTGTGCTTAGCATGTAGGAAAGCCTGGGTTTCAATTTCCAGTGAAGCATAAACTGTGGTTGGTGGTAGTGAACACCTCTAATCGCAGCACTTGGGAGGTCGAGGCAAGGGAATCAGGAGTTCATGGTTATCTTTGGCTACGTAGTGAGTTTGAGGCCAGCCTGGGTCTCCCTGGGAAAGAAAGGAAGGATGGAAGGAAGGAAGGAAGGAAGGAAGGAAGGAAGGAAGGAAGGAAGGA
>CABHPR010108484.1:0-11892 GCA_902168415.1 Peromyscus melanophrys | reverse complement strand
TAATCTCTCTCTCTCTCTCTCTCTCTCTCTCTCTCTCTCTCTCTCTCTCTCTCTCTCTCGTGTGTGTGTGTGTGTGTGTGTGTGTGTGTGTGTGTGTGTGTTTTAAACAGGACTCATTCTGTAACCCACACTATTCTGAACTTCACTATGTGGCCCAGGCAGGCCTTGAACTCATGAAAGCTTTACTGCCTTAGCCTCTCAAGGCTAGAATTTACAGGCATGAACCATCACTTCTGGTTGAAACTGGGTTTCGAATCCAAGTGTTCTCGCTGCAGAGCCTGCATGTCTGACGACTGCATCCTACCTCCTGTCACAGTTGGGACAGATGGCCAGTGGGTAGGGTACAGATGTTAGCCAGATGCTGCTGATGGCTGCTGAGGCAGTGGTGGAGTAATGCCCCGTTATGCAGCTCTGCAGGAGAAAATCATGCTTTTTTAAGACACACTTTGCTTTAGGAAGGCTCGGGACTGTGATTCTTGGACTGCAAAGCCTTGGTCCAAGCTGGCTGCATTCCCTAGTGTACAAGGGTGGCCATCCAGACCTCGCAGAGTTCTCTGAGGCAGGAAGTCTGGATGCAACATAGTCCCTGTTGCCTGTTTTAGGACCCTTGCGTGAGAAGGTGTAGGAGGCCTAGTGCATTGCCCTGGGGGATTTGAAAGCTTGTGGGCTCCTAGCCAGGGTAGCTGAGTAGCTGGTATCCCCACATTCCAAAGCACTTTCCTCTCTGCTCCTCCAGAGGAGGATCCTGGAACTTTTATCTCTACAACTCGGAGGAGGTATGGTAAGACTGAGTGACATAGACTGTCCGTCCCATACTATAAATCACAGAAAGTAGAGTCTTCATCTCCATCTGAGTAGAATAATTGTGCTTCCAGGAAGATGCCCAGCCTCTCCCCACCCCCCGCCCTTCCAGGAGTGTGATAAGGACTTCCTGTTTGTCCCATCCTGCTAACTCTGAATCTGTGGTGCCCAGCCTCTGTCCTCACACCATTTTCCTTTAAATGCTATTGTCCAGTTCATCAAAAAGCCCCCAGGGACAAATGCACCGGACAGCTGGCCTGCTCTTTCCGTGGTGGCTCTTCTTCTGCTTAGAAACTGATTTGTTGTCACCCCCACCCCATCCTCTGACTCTCTGCTGAGTCCTGGGTCTCTACCCAAGGCACGCCCTGGTCCTGTTGGCATTTGGCACGGCCCTCCTTTCTTCTCACCCCATTGCATCGGCTAAGGTATTTAGCTGTCTAATCCAAAGACTCAACTTCCCGAGGGACAGCTCCCCTTGGATGACTCAAATCGTCCCAAACCCAAAGTCCCCCAAATTTCAGATACACTGCATCAGATCATGTCACAGATTTCAGGAAATGACACTGCTGTCCACTTGCACCTGAGCAAAAAGTCTGGAGTCTTTCTCCTTCTCCACATGAATATCTAAGCAGCCGCTGAGTTCCAGCCCTTCCCAGAGCCATGAAATCTCTTCTCTGAAGTCAGCCCCTCCCCCTCACCAGATCAACCTCTCCCACTGCTGGGGAACTGGGGCCTTCATTCTGCGGTTGCTCTGCTATGTTCTGGTTTCTTCTATCCCTCGATGCCTTCGAACTGTCACTCTTTACCCAGTGGGTTCCTTCTCCAAAGTCCCATTCACTGTTCTAGATGCCAGAGACATGGCCTCTACTCCAGTCAGCCATACACAGGGAAAGTCACAGTTGTTAGGGACCCCACTCCAAGCCAGCCACAATGCTGAACACAGTCCTTGACCTCGACCTCGACCCCTACACAGCAACCCTCCTGTGAGCGTTCCTAGGCCCATTTTATAGATGGGAAAGCTGTAACTTGCCTGAGGTTACGGTAGCACAGAGCCGGGTCCAAATCCAACAGCCCCATCCTATACCTTCATTTTTCAGGCTCTGAACCTTGCACCTTTGCGGGGAATGCAAATTGCTTTTGTTTGGAGGATGTGTTGAGTGTTTTTGATGAGTTTCCCTCTGCAGCAAAGCCCTTGGGTTCTGGGCTTCCCTCTGGAAAGAGCAGGAGTTCAGACTCCTCTGCAGAGTGCAGGAAGCTGTTTAAGGACCAACAGACATGCCCGTCCTTGACCTGGACGTCGCTGAACTATGTCTGGTTGGCTCCTTGGCTGTCCACTCCCCCGTCCCCCGTCCCGGCCCACCCCCAACCCCCCCCCCCCCCCTCCCCCGTTCCGACCCCCAGGATGTTCTTCAGCATCCAGTGTTCTGACTGCCTCTGAAAACCAATCCACTTTGTGTGTTTAAACTAACTTTACCCTTGTAGTAAGTAGCTTGTTTGCCCTGTTACCAGGTCAAGGAACTCACCTCACCAGTACCCCAAAGCTCCATGCCCTTCTCTTTCCTCGTTGCCCTGTCTTCTCACCTTCACAGCTGGGGCTTTAGTGGATGGCCAGAGTTGGGAGGTAATTTGTTTGTTTGTTTGAGGACATGGTCCTCCTTTCTTAGAGGCCTAGAGACCCATACGACTTTGCATGGTTCCTGCTGTTGACCCACTGTGTGCTCCCACTAGACTAGCTGCAAATTTGTGTGCTAGGCCTCAGTCTTGTGACTGTTCCCAAAGCATCAGAGAATATGTTTTCTCCTGCCCCAGGGCGGGGCCTGAGGTTCTCCAGCTTACCCTCCGGTAACAGCCACCCTAGGGTACGGTGGGCAGCAGCCTCAGCAGAATGCCCCAGACTGGGTATCAGTCATCCTGGAGTCCCTAGTGTATCTCGGGACGAAAAGTCACGTGAACCAGTCTGCATCACAGTTCTCTGCAAACAGACTAAAGATTTGGAAACTTGAGTTTGTGCTGATGGATCTAATAATTTTGAGATGGGGATTACATTTTCCATGGTGTTTAATTTCCCTAGTGGTGCTTTTTTGTTGTCTTGTTTTACAGTTATCATTCTGGGGCAGAAGTGAAATGTGAAAAGCAAAAACACTCGTCCTTCCCAGACTTTGAGAAGCTTTGGCCTGTGCAGGCTTTGGAGGGGGCAGGGCTGCTGTGCCATGTTCAGAAGCTGCCTATCCTCAGCACTGCCTGCACCAGGGCTCAGGAGGGCAGTGCCCAGAGGCACAGCACAGCTTGGACACCCTGGAAAGGCCAGCAACCTTAAACAAGGATGAGGAGATGTTGGTTGGTAACCGGGCTGTGGTAGGAAGTTTGGGGCTTCAGTAGGAAGTGGGGGGGGGGGCGCTACTTAGCAGTGCAGCACAGCCCCTGGAGCGAGCAGGCAGGCCGGCTGCATTCCTGTGGTATTTGAAGACTGATCTCTTCAGATTAGTAGCTTGGCTTGTTTTGGTTCAGGTACAAGATCCCCACGTGGGGAGCTCTGGTGCTTGTGAGCTGCAAAGCTGCTGTAAGCACCAAGTGTGTTCGCCTGCTCCCAGACCGTGCCTCCGCCAACGGGACTCCCCCGAAGAGGGAGGGCTCGAGTCTCAGTCCCCCCTACACAAATGTGTTCGCCTGCTCCCAGACCGTGCCTCCCCGAAGAGGGAGGGCTCCAATCTCAGTCCCCCCTGCACGAGTCCTTGGGGGTGGAAAGCAGGCTGCCTGACCGTACCTGCAGGACACGGCCCACTTTCCCTGCTCATCTGCTCCCAGAGAAGGAGGTCCCTGTGTGACTGTCCTCCACAAACGGCCAGAGCTAGAAGAGAAAAGCCTGGCTGAGGCTCTCATTCTCCCCGTGGAGACCAGTCTGAAGCCGTGCCTGCCTTTCCTGGAAATTCTCTGCCTGCTCTACCTGATAATACAGAGTCCAGGTCTCAGCAAGTAAGGGAGCTGGGCTTAGTGGCTCACATCTATAATTCTAGCACTTGGGAGACTGAGGCAGGAGGATTGCTAAAAGTTCAAGGCCAGCCTGGGCTATATAGTGAATGCTAGGCCAACCTGGGCTACGGTCTAAGAACTTTATCAAAAAGCCAAGCAAATGGAAGAAGTAGTGAGAGGGTAGCCTCTGATAGGAAAGACGCATGCCTGACCCCTGACCCCTGACCCCTGACAGCATTGTGAAAGCATGGGGGGGGGGGAGGTCAAGCCTGTTATCAGCTTGTGGCGTCTTTGAGCCTCTTGTGCTGGAGCAGACCCATCTCCTTCTCACTCCTCACCCCGGTTCTGAGGGCTCAGATAGGGTTTCCTTCAGTCAGACAATTTGACACAGATGGAAGACAGACATCATCACTCTGCTGCTCAGCTCCAGATAGCACATCTGGGCTCAGGGCCAGCTGCAGAACTCACCCCAAGAAGCAGACGCCCAAATGGGGCAGGAGCACCAAGTGGGTAAGACATGTGCTTGGGATCTGGGCTCAGAAGCCATCTCTGTGGGGTCTGCTTATGGCCTGATGTTGCCATTGGCCCTGATCTCTTGCCTCTGGGGTAACTGTGGGCACAGAGCTTCTGACCAAGCAAAACACCATTGCCACCTCAGGCTCCATCATTCCATCCACGCCCATGTACACCGTCAGGATCAGCCAGGTTTAAATGTAGGATTTTGAAGCCGGGCGGTGGTGGCGCATGCCTTTAATCCCAGCACTCGGGAGGCAGAGCCAGGCGGATCTCTGTGAGTTCGAGGCCAGCCTGGGCTACCAAGTGAGTTCCAGGAAAGGCGCAAAGCTACACAGAGAAATCCTGTCTCGAAAAACCAAAAAAAAAAAAAAAAAATGTAGGATTTTGTTCAGCATATATACCCCTCGGAGTGCTTCTGGTCAGCACCTGTCCATGCCCTTGAACCTGTCTCAGAGATCGTTACATACACAGGTGCCCCTGATAGCAGTGAACTTGTCTCCATTTCTCTCCTGCCCTGATGTAGGAGGCAATGAAAATGACCACCAGTTGGAGGAGGTACCATTAGCTCATGGGGTTCCTTGAGGAAAAGAAACAGTGATCTTGGCCATCAGTGGCCACTTTTGATGGCTCTGCTACCTCTGCGTGACACCATTCTTACTTGGGGAGAAGGAAGAAAAGGCAGGAGGCGGCAGGACAGAGCATGGCATGCTGTGCCCAGATCACAGGCTGCCATCCATGCCCAGCACTGGGGTGTGGGGAAGGCTGTCAGGGAGGTCAGGCCCCTACCAGCTCGGCCTCTAGCTGCCTCACAAATACTCATTGTTTTGCGGTCTCAGATTGGCAGGGGAGAACTTGGACTTCAGGGTCTGCAGGCGCCTGAGCAGAGCTGTCTGCACAGGAGGAAGGGGAGGGGACACCTCTTTGTGTCATCTCTGGCCCAGTCCTCACACAGGGACTCAACACAGAAGTTTACCAGGGGAAGAAAAGGAAAGACCAGCAAGTCTTGTCCACAGCATCCTCAAGCTACCATCTGTCAGCAGTGGTCATTTTGTCCAACCATGAGCCCCTTTGGAGGCAGGGCTTGGAGGGTAGATATTCACAGGGTCACCTGGGGACCTGGGTTACACCAATTATAAATACTGTGTTACCTCCAGCTGGAGAATGCCCACACTTGCCCCCACCCTACCCCACTCCACCTCCCAAAAAAAACATGGCTGGGTTAACTACTGGCTACATCCCAGACCTTCTCTGAGGGTGGACTTGGGTTGGCAGGGGCAGGGAGCTCGGTAGCTGAGCAGAGGTGATCTGGCCATGCTCAGATTGTCATCTCTTGGCACTGTAATAAAGCCGTTGGGGATGGGGGAAGGGCGTCTTTGCCCCATGACCTCGCCCTGGGGTCATTGATCTTTGTGGGTAGAACCGTGCCAGTACTCTGACCAGGCTCACAGTAGTTCATTATGCTGTCCTAGCAAAGACTGGATGCAGCTGGGGCTCGGCTTCCTCAGTCCACACAAGGGAAAAAGAGATGAGGATTTGGAGCCAGGCAAACCTGGGTTTCCATCCAGCTTCACCACTTACCTAGCGCTGCGACCCTGTGCAGGTTTCTTAGTCAAGCCGAGCTTCAGCCTCCCCTGCAAGAGTGGGAACAGCAGTCCCTACCACCTGAGCAGTTGCCGTCACGACCATAATTTGTGGCCTGGGGCCTGGCCTGCAGTCAGGGGTATGAAGTACCCTTACTGCTCTGTCCTTACCCCGCCCGCTCCACACTATGTATACCTTCCCGGAATATCTTCTGGCCAGGAGCTGTCGGGACCTGTATAGACTGTACATACAGACCCAGTGATTGGCATCTGTTGATACAGGAATGCCGCACATAGCAGAAAGGTGGCTGTTGGCATCTTCAGCCACACAGGATGCAACTGATAACTTGTAATTTAGGTTTTTTTAAGCCTTTTGACCACCTGACAGAGCTGTCAGCACCAGAGGATGATGTCTCCAGGTACCTCACCTCCGGGCACTGCCCTGAAAACCCCTCTTTTATATCCGTTCACTGTGCATGCCATTCCTCAGCAGGGAATGCCTCCCAGTCTTGGCCCTAAGAGCCACTGCTGTACTTTAACAAGCGGCTCCAATGTTGCTGGCACCGAGGACTCCAGTCTCTTCTGGCAGAACTGCTCATTGCAGACTGCTCCCCTCAGGTGAGGGAGTTGGGAGCGGGGGCTGGGTGAAGCCAGCACTCGGCTTGGTACTCTGTCCACACATAGGCTACCGAAAAGTGTCCCTTCATGTTCTCTGCCTGTACAGCTCTCCCTCAGATGTCACCTGGTCTGTGACGCTTTTCTCACCCTAGGGCTTCCATAGTTCTTTGTACATTTCTTTCTGTAATGTTCTGAAGTTCCTGCCTGGGTCCTCACTCATTCTTGTCCGACTTTCGTCTTTAATTTACCTCACGTCAGCATTACCGACTGATCTGGATCACCTCACATTCCCCTCTTCTCTCCTGGCACCGTACTCCTCACGCCTGGCTTGGGCTTGGCGAGGCAGGTGAGAGCGAGCATCCTGATGGCCCACCCGTGCACTCTGCCATGTCCAGGCCGCTGCACCACAGTGCCCAGAATTCTGGGCTTCTTGTCCATCCACCCCACCAGCATCAGCAGTGGGGAGAGGCTAAAGGGACTGAGAGTGTATTATGTTCTAGATCATTCTTCCCTCAGACATTAAGCTTAATGGCCTCACTCAATGGCTCAAACATGTTTTTAGATTTTATTTACTTAGTGTGTGGGGGAGGAAGACAGTGTGGGTACATGTGGAACTCAGAGGGTAACTTGAAGGAGGTAACTGTCTCCTTCCCCTGTGTGGGTCCTGGGGATCAAACTCAGTTCATGAGGCTTGGCTATAGGCACCTTTTCCCCATGTGCCATCTTACCAGCCCAGGGTGCATTTTGTGTTGAGTGCTGGGAATTGCATTGGACACTGGGGAAATAATTTTGAAAAATTCAGCCAAGACAGCTATTCTGCAACATCTGGGGGAGGTGAACTGAAGTTGGATCTCAGGGTTCTGATGACATTCATGGAAGACTGAAAAGGTGAGGACTCGGCTGAGCACCCCACCCTGGCCCTGGAATGACTGCCAAGTGAGGGGACCCTGGAGAGACCTCGTGCCTGCCCAGGCTAAAAGCTGATACAGTGTAGCTCTATTAGGAGTCTATTAGGAACCAAAGGATGACGGCTTTGGAGCCTCAGAAAAACAAGCTCGTGGGTGACTTGGTCCAGAGCAGAACTATAGACACACAGTGCATCTGAAGAGAGTCCTCTGAGCTGGTCTTGGCACACTCACCCAAGTCAAGCCCAAACCAAAGGCTGTTGACGTATCTTCTGAACAAGTCATACAAAGCTTCAGATTGAGGGTGAGCCATTTCTGCTTCTGCAATTCCAAGACTGTAAAGAATGAAAAATGGAGCCAGGTGTCTGACTCATGTCTGTAATCTCAGCATTTAAGAGGCTGAGGCAGGAGGTTTGCCAGGAGTTCAGGGCCAGCTAGTGCTACATAGCAAGACCCTCTCTGAAAATGCCAAAGAAGATGAGGAAGCACAGAAGGGGAGCAGGCGGGGGTGGTCAGGAAAAGTGTACCTCATTAAGTCGGTGTGTGTCTACACAGCATGCGGGCTTAATTCTGGAAGCTCCTTGCAGAGTATGCCCTGGGCATAGAAGAAAACTTCCTCCCCCCAGATTCGGTGGGGGCCGGAACTCAGCCTGCATCCAGATCTGCACCTCCCAGAATGTGATTGTGCCAGCTCCGTTGTAACTCTTCACCCTGCTCCTCAGCCTGGGGAACTGAGGTCAGCTCTCCCCTAGCCAGCCCCTAAGCACCAAGGCCTTTGCAGAGCTCTGGGGAGAGTAGCAAATAAGAGTTGTCGCCTCCCAAGAGCTACAGTGAGTGGGCAGTGCGGCAGTGTGGTGACCGCAGGGACGGTGGGCTGAGCACACTTTCCCAAGGGCGTCTGACTGAACTGTGTGCAGGAGCCTTTCTAGAAAAGTTAGAGGTCTGCTCATTGCTGCTGGGAGATTAGAGACTAGTCAGGTGCCCGGTAGTCACCCCTTACACATGGACCTCTAAAGCGTTTGATGCCCTCACGAGCCAAAGGCCAGTTTGGAGGTAGGGGCTGGGGTTCATGCATGTTATCCTACCTCTGAGAAGCCTGAGGCGAGAGAAGGACAAGGTCAAGGCCAGCTCAGCTCCATGGTGAGTTCAAGGGAGCCTGAGCTACACAGTCAGAATCCGGTGAGAATAAATGAATGAGTAGTTTGGGGGAGCTCCCAGGTTTCCACATTATCGGCCACAGAGAGTGAGCCCAGCTCACATCATGTCTGCCGAAACCCAAATGCTGATTGATCAGTACTATGGTGAGACTCCGCCCACTGATAGTCTGGTGACCAGCAGACCCAGCCCATGAGCTAAGCAGATGTCTCTGCCCACCCTTCCATCCTCCCTAAACCTAGGAATTACCTGAGCAGCTCACCCGATCGATCGGCTTGGTTGGCAGGCCTACACCCCTCCCAATAACACTCGTGTCCTTAACCACCCTCCCGTTGTTCCAAAAGTGACCAGGAAGTACCACCTGCCTGCCCTCAGCCTCTTTAAAAAGTGGCCAGACCGTCAATTCTTAGCAGCTTGACCTGTTGAGGGCCTTGGGAAGCAGCCAGGTTTCCCTACCTGCTGGGGGTGGGGTGGGGCAGCCAGGCAGCCGATCCTGAGTGACTCAGCTCCCCACTTCCCAGGAGGCCCCCAAGAAGCAACTGAGCAGCCTGTTAGCAGCTCAGCTGGCCCACCTCTGGCCCTAGGAAGCAACAGGGCTGGCCTACCCCTGGGTAAATTAGTCCCCCCTGGGGGGGGGGGGGGACTGCAAAGTCACCTGTTAACCCTTTGCACACTGACAAGGACTCCTTATGGATCCATTGATCCAGCCTAGCCCCTGTATCTCTCAGACATTGACAGGCACCCAGCCTGACCAGCACGAAGACAGTATATGACATTAGAGAAATTTAGCAAAGAGACAGGATCTTAAAGAAACAAGAAAAACAAAAACCAAATCTTGGAGCTAATGAAGTCAATAAATAAAATAAAAATACCATTGAAGGCCTCAATAACAGAATGGGTCTAATCAGATAAGAAAGGAGGAAATAAGAACAGAAAAAAATTAGAAAGAGAGGAAAAAAAACCCTCAGACTCAGAGGTTACAATTAAGTGAACACATTTTCAACATTTGAGTTATGGATACGATAGAGGGAGACCAGAAGAAAGAGTCAAAAACAGACAAACAAGCCTGCCGGGCGTGGTGGTGCAGCCTTTAATCCCAGCACTTGGGAGGCAGAGGTAAGTGGATCTATGTGAGTTCGAGGCCAGCCTGGACTACAGAGTCCTACCCTATCTCAAAAAGTGCAAGCTGTAGTCACCAAAACAGCATACTATTGGCACTAAAAGCAACCCGTAGGTCAGTGGGACAGCATATACAGCACAGAAACAGCCCCACATACTTACGCCAGCTGATTTTGAGCAAGGCAGCCAGCCAGAACATTGTTAGAGGAACCTCTTGAGTTATGTGCTGGGAAACCTGGATATCCACTTGTATTGTTTAAAAAACCCAGATTGTTGTTTCACACCATATAAAAAATGAATTCAGAATGGACCAGAGGCTTAAGCATAAACCCAAGACAATGAAATTACTAGAAAACAGGAGAAATGCTTTGAGACATTGATCTAATTAAAGATGTTTTGGATGTGATCCTGGAAGCACAGGGAACCAATGCAGATGACTGACCAGCAGAATCACAGCAAACCCGAAAGCTTCCGAACAGCAAACAGCCAACGGAGTGCAGAGGCAGCCGTAGAATGAGAGAAAACATCTGCAAACTACGTCCACAGAAAATTAATTTCCAGAACTTACAAGGATCTCATTCAACTTGACAGGGAAAATTTGATTTAAAAATGAATGGATAACCCAGATAGACACTTCCTTAAAAGATGTATTTTATTTGTCATGTGCATTTATTCCACAGCATGTGTGTTGGGGTGAGGGGACAACTTGTAGGAGTCAGTCTTCTCTTCCCGCCATGTAGGTTCCAGGAATCAAGCTCAGGTCAGCAGACAGCCTTACCTGCTAAGCCATCTCACCAGTCCCCAGATGAACGCTTTTCATAAGTATACAAGCTAGGGACGGTGGTGCAAGCCTGGAATCCCAGCCCTAGGGAGGTGAAGCAAGGGGATCAAGAGTTCAAGGCCAGCTTTTGATACTTAAGACCCTGTCTCAAATGACAAAGAAATGTTATACAAGTAACAAGTGAGTCAGGTGGGCCACAGGTCTTTAATCCCAACTCTCAGGAGGCTGAGGCAGGAGGATTGTGGGTTTGAGGACAGGCTGTGCTACATAGTGAGACCCTGTTTCAAACAAGCGAGCAAGCAAACAGAAAACTCCAAAAACAGCAGCGACAACAAAAACATAAATAGCCAACAAATGTGTAGGTGAAAACGTTCAACATCACAAATCACCAGGGAAACACAAATTAGAACCACTAGGAGAAGCCTGCTGGCTCCACTTAGAATGACTGTGACCAAAAAGACAGAAATGACAAATGCTGGTGAGAGTGTGGCATAAAGGAACTCCCTCTCCTGTGACAGGAATGTGACCAGTACAGCCAGTATGGGAAGCAGAAACAGGGCCCATTGTTTTCCAACCTCCATGCTGCAAACTACCCCCAATTTATTATAAATGTTTTATAAAAAGTGCCTAGCATGGCTCTAGGTTCAGTCCCTAGCACTGCACATAATAAAATGAACTAGAAGTTAAAAAAAAAAAAAAAAAGCAGCCATGCAGTGGCGGCACACGCCTTTAACCCCAGCACACAGGAGGCAAAGGCAGGTGGATCACTGTGAGTTCAAGGCCAGCCTGGTCTACAGAGCTAGTTCCAGAACAGCCAGGGTTACATGGAGAAATCCTATCTCAAGACCCCCCCCCCAAAAAAAAAACAATTGATGTAAGAAATTAAAACAAAACAATTAGAAATAGAGCCATTGTGCGACACAGCAATTCCACCACTGGTATGACTCCACGGAGACGTGTCCATTCCCATGTTTATTACAGCATCATCAGCAATGAGCAGAACGGAAAAGCAACCAGTGCCATCGATGGATGAGCAGATAAACTGTGGGGCATTTTCACAGTGGAATACCAGTCAGCCATCAAAAATAATGAAATCCTACCATTTGCAACTACTGGGCTGGAACTAGAGGACACCATGTTAACAGAGTGACTCAGGCACAGTTCATGTTCACCACTTACATGTGGGACCAGATTACATGCTGATCCCAATGCAGACAGCTGGGGACTGGTGTCCAGAGCTTGGGAAGGGAACGGAGGTGGGAAGGAGGGTGATTGATGGAGACAGGCAGTTGTTAGGAGGAATAATGTCCACTGTAGCAGAGAGGAAGACATATTCCAACACAAACAATGACTGGTGGAGTATGGCAGTCACACTGATCCAACTGTTATGTATCTCCCACGTGTACTGAAATACGCTGTACCCCATAAATATGTACAACTAGTATGT
>CABHPR010108478.1:2912-15030 GCA_902168415.1 Peromyscus melanophrys | reverse complement strand
GGGGGGTGCGGGCTCCACAGGAGGGCAGATGGAGAGGACCTCTGAGACACCTCACTACCAAATAAGGGGCCGAGCGAGGATAGCACAGACACACAGAGAGAAAGGAGTGGCTGTGCTGTGAAGGGTCGGGTCTGCGGGGACTCGGTCAAGGTGCCCTTCCCGAGTGCTCAGCCAGAGCCCTGTTGGTAGGGAGGAGGGTGCGTCTGCTTTGGGAAGTATAGTCGGTTATCTGAGTTCAAATCCTGGCTCTGCCTCAGGGATCAGGCATAGTTGACGTCACAAGCCTCACTTACTCCATCCGTAAAATGGGTTGGTTAATGGTGTCCTTGGGAATGGCCCTGAGAGTGACACACAACCGCTTCCCTGTTGGGCAGGATCCCTGCAATAAGGAGAAAGATTTGCGGCAGCGATCTACCCCTGAGGCCTCCTGCTGCAGCTTCCCCGACCTCCTGGGGGACTTCAAGTCTCCTTTGAGACACAGTCCTCCCTCCGGATCGATCGAGTCTGGAGGGGGAGGGTGCTCTGGCAAAGGCTGACCCTGATGCCTCCCTCCGCCCTGGCGGGCCCTTCCCCTCAGGACGCCTGGCTAGGCTCAATCCGAGGCCAAAGAGCCACGTCGTCGAAGAAGCAGAGGGTGCAGGGTGGGGGCTTCACGAGGAGCGGGGACAGGCTCTCCCAGCCAGGCCCCGCCTGCTCCCGAGTTCCCAGCCAGGACAGCCTCCAAGCCACGCTATGCTCTCCTTCTCTGCCTCAGATGCACCGAGGGGAGCGCCTCGATTTTTCCACCAGAAGAGCCAAAAGCAAAATGAGAAACAAATCCGGCCTGAAGCTTCTGGTCCCGATCCCCTACCTACCCCTGTGGTGAATGGAGGGAGGAGGAGGAGGGACCCCAGTCCTGTCCCCAATCCCATTCGGTGCCAGGACCCCAGGGGCAGAAGGCTCAGGGCGAGAGGGACCTCTGCTGCCTCACCTTCACTGTGGGGTGGAAAGTGGGGGGAGCTGGCGTGTGGCTCCCCACCTACAGTCCGGGAAGGAAAAGAGTGAAGAAGCCCCTCCCCAGTGCCTCATTCTATGTCTCCATGCTGGGGCCTCACTGTCTGCGAAGAAGGAACGGGCTTGGATCCCACGCAGTAACTGTAGTCAGAGTCCCTGGCTCCAGAGATGCAATCTTTGAGGCCCTTCCACTCACCGCCCCCCTGTTGCTCCCCAGAACCTCCCTCTTTACGGAGACTTTTTCCACAGAAAGTCCTTTCCCCTGACCAGCCCTGCTTTCCCCACCGGGCACGCTTGTTTTCTCGGCTCATCTTATTCTTGGACTCCCCTTGCAGACCTTATCTCCAGCCATTCTAGGAAACAAAAGCAGCAGCCTCCCACCTGGTGAATTCTGTCGCCTGACCCACCTGATCATTTTCCTTCACCCGTGGCTGGTTAGTGTTCTCTGTCTAAAGCCATTTGCCACACTGGTGATCTACACACACACACACACACACACACACACACACACACACACACACACACACAGTCTCCCTAAGCCTCACATCTCCCTTTGATGAACTGCTATCCTACCAAATACCGAGACACAACCCTCAGCACCCATGTTCCCCACTTCCCTCATGCTTGGCCCGCCCCCATCACCAGCGTCCCTCCTCATGTCCTTCCTCCTGATCCCCCAATTCACGTTCTAGCTCTGCCCTCCCTTCGAAGTTTATTCGGAGCCCTCGGCTTCTGCTCATGGCCCAACCTAATCTAATCTGGTTGACCATTGGGGTTCTGGAATGAGCCATAGCCAAAACCAGAGGAAGACAAGTTTTATGCATTGAGGTGGCTTCCTTGCTGGCTGCCAGAGGCGATTAAAGTCTCTCTGAAGGAAGTCACCATCAACCAGAGCTGCTAGAAGCCTTACCCACTCCCACCGCCCCCCCCCCCCACATACACACACAATGTCCAGTACTCCATGTGACATAGCCAGACAGCTCTTTGTGGTCCCCCTTCTCTTCTCTTTATCCCCCCCACCTTCTTCTCTTCCTCCATTCCTGTATCCTTTCTCCCTTTCCCCCTCCCTTATCTTTCCTGTCCTTACCTCCCTCTTCTTCCTTTTCCTTTCAAAACCAGTTTATTCCAGAAGCCTCTAGATGAAGCTAAGCGAAGTAAAATGTCCCCCAGGTATTGGGGTAAAGATATACAGTGGTCCACATAGTGGGGGGGGGCGGGGGGGACAATGACTTGAGGACAATGTCAGTAGGGTGGAGGTGGGAGCAAAAGAGATTCCCCAGGCAGGAGGCCAGGCTGATGTGGGTCATCAAGAGTCCCAGCGAAGTAAGGAATCGCTCCACTTGGGCCCAGCTCAGCAAGGGCAGTCAGCTCATGAGAGGTGAAGAAGGCCCCTGGCTGAGCCAGTGGACAAGCAGATAGTGGAGTCCAGCAGAGAGCAGGGAGTCCATAGGGTACCCAGGGGCCTTAGTGTGGGAGACAAGAGCCTGTAAGTTGAGAGCACTTCTGTGTGGGGTATATTCTCCGGAATGTTGGCTCCAGGGGCTTCTGGGAGGGGGCTGAGCCATGGCGTACTGGAGCCTAAACAGATAAGGCATGTCCAAGTGGTGGGCTGGTCCAGTGACAGGGTCAGAACCCGAGACTGAGGGCAGATCTGGGGGTGGGGAGATGTGGTGATGGGATATTGGTTGAATGAAGTGGGACTGATTCAAGACGCAAATGTGACCTACCACGCACAAACAGAAGGATTTTTCATTGTTATAATGTGTGTGGTAAGCATGGAAGAGGTGTTGACACCCTAAGTCCTGTGTACTGGGGCTGGGATTGAGGTGTTGGTGAGAATCTGTGATTCTAAATAAGGCTGGAGGGGGCTGGAGAGACGATTCAGTGGGGGAGGGCCTGCTGCTCTTGCAGAGGACTGAAGTTCAGTTTCTAGCAACTGTCTATAACTCCAGTGCTAAAGGGTCTGACAACCTCTTCCAGCCTCCTCAGACACCTGCACATACCCACCCCCCACATATACACACAATTAAAGATAAAATGATTCCTTTAAAAAATCAGCTATAGAAATAGATTGCTTTAAGTGTATAGGTGTGTGTATGTCATGTATATGTGTCAATGTCCATAAGATTATGAGCACACCACGTCCTGAGACCACCTGGAAACTATGTCAAAGGTTCACACCATAAACCCTCAGAAGCTGGAGGTGGGTATTGGCTTTTTTAGCTGACTTTTTTGAGAAATGTCTTTTTTAACCTATTAAATAAATGAGATGGGTATGAGGTCTCAGCTACCCAGCAGATAGAACATCACCCAAGGACAGCTTGGGTTTCCAGGTAAGAACCCTAGAAAGGTGAATTTAATCCTCACAGGTTTTGCTTTCCAAATGCATTTGCTTTTATTTTTCTAAGAACTGTAAACTCTAGTTTTTCATGTTCTTAGGGTCCCTAGGTAGACAAACAAAGCTTGATTTCAGAGCAGAAATAGGCCAAGAAACCATGGCATTGAGTGTGCTGAGTCCAGACAAATGATATTTATATACACATCCAAATTTGAAGAGAAAATGTATTTCTTTAGGTTTCAAACATTGTAATAGATACAAAGCAAAAATAAAAACCTGTTGCACAGTTTAAAAAAAAAAAGATTATGAGTACACATGTTGCATTTCCCAGCTTCATCCACTGAGGAAGTCTGGAGGGAGCCACGACTTTAATAATAGCAAGACATCACCACCATCCACCTTTGTTTCTAAATGGCATTGTCTCCTGAAGCTGCCAAGGCTCCTTGGGAAAAGGTCTGATCACAGGGTCAGGACAGGGGGTGGGGTTGGGGGAAGTACAAGATAAGCCTGAGTCATTTTGTGCCAGAGAGGAAAGTGTTCAGAGATGATGCGACAGAGTTAATGTATGACTCAATAATTCCATCCCTAAGTGTTCTCAAGGGAAATGAGAACATGTCCACACAAAAGCTTGTATGTAGACATGTACAGCAGCATTACTCATAATAGGCAACAGGCAGAAACAACAGAAATGTCCAACTGATGAACAGATCAACAAAATGAACTATATCCAAACAGTGGAATACTATTTAGCCATAAAAAGGAATGATGTGTTTATACATTAAATAATAAAGTAATACTCAATAGCAATGAAGTAATTATTCAATATGGCCAAATCTCAAAAGCATTGTCTAAACGAAATAAGACAAGAGTCACAAGAGTTCACATACTGTGTGATTCCATTTCTGTGAAACATCTAGAATAAGAAATTCAGTTCAGTAGACTAGTGGCTGCCAGGGCCTCGAATGGAGACTCTAACTTGTCTTTTTTTGTCCCACCAGCCAGCTCCCAAATGATGTCATGGAGACTTCTTATTAATTATGAAAAACTTGACCTATAGCTTAGGCTTGTTCCTAACTAGCTCTTATAACTTAAATTAATCTATTTATATTAATCTGCGTTCTATCACGTGGCGTTACCTCTCGTCCATCTTACACCTCCTGTTTCCTCTCTGTGTCTCCTGGTGTCTCCTGCACTCCTGGATTCCTCCTCCTCTTTCTTTCTCTCCCCAGAAATCCCGCCCAAACCTCCTGCCTACCTTTTGGCAGTTCGGCTTTTTATTACACCAGTCACAGCAATACACCTTCAAATAATGTACAGATATCCCATAACATTTCCACTTTTTGTCTAAATAAAAAGGAAAGTAGTAACATAGTAAACTATATACAATAAAAACAATGATTAAGTAAGAATTACATTTATAATGTTTAGTCCATATGTACTGGGCAAATTTGGAAAATGTACTGTATTATCTATCCCATCTTAGTGAGTCCAAAGTTTTATACCTGAACCGCTTTTACCATAACTTGTATTACCATCCTAAAAATATCTTTTTAGACCTAAAAACATCTTCTTAGATAGACAACTTAAACTTTTATGTTTCTCAACCTTATAAACTTTATATCTCTTATGTAAGTTTTTTTTTTCTAAATTTGGTAACAAGGGAAACTAACTATAACTACCTGGTCTTCAACCCCGTCAAAGACCAGAGAAGGATATAATATTACCTGAATAAACAGGAAGTGCAAAGCAAGCAAGTTCCAAAGCTATAGAAACTAGAGAAACAGCTGGCTGCCTGGACAGTCACTCAAGTTTCCTCTGTAATGTTGTGGCATCCATCTTTGGTCTACAGGCCTAGAATATCTGACAGACTTTTCTGTGAAGCAGGAATTTTGAAAGACTGTCTTATCTTGTCTTGGCAAAGTTTAGCAGTCGCTTTCTTTTGTGTCCTGCTGGTTTAATTTGGACAGCATGCCGTCAGCAGTCGAGGCAAGGGCAGTTTCTTGCCCAGATGGCTACCTTTGCCACATAGAAAGCAAACTCCATATGGAGGTTCATCCTTTTTTTTGAAGTAAATTGGTGGTGTCAGGAGCAGACATGTCTCACTGTTGTGAAAAGCCTCATGTTATTAAAACATTTTAAATGTCATATTCTGTAGGTCTGTGAAGTGTTTGAAGACCGTCTATCTATTTAAAATACATCTCTGTTTGGCCCTGAAAACATACCTACCATGACTATAAGTTTGATTGTTACAGATGACTAACTACTAACCTGTCTTTCTTTATTATCCTAAATAGCTTTCAAGGACTAAAACTTTACATTTTTTAAATGAGCTGCACAGGTACAATACATTAAACAAAATAATCTTAAATTCATATCAATATTTATGTACAAAATCCATACAAATATAAAATATTTGAGAGTAGTGGTTGTTCAAAAGTAGACTCAACAATCCACCCTTTTATCCCATCATTTCTATATTATATCCCCATTTTTTCCCTTCAGAAATAGATCCCTTAATCTAATTTCCTTTGTTTAGCTTTTTTTCACCATTACCAATAAAAACTTGTAACAATCCCCCTAAATGATGACAAACATCCATAACCCACGGAATGACCAAAAACCTCCCATCCTGCCTCTTAGGAATGTGGGTATCATATTCCTAGACTGCTTCCTGTTTTCTGGGAGAAATGACATCTTTAGGGGACTCTGAGATATAGTGTCTCTTGTAGCCCAGGCTGGCCTCTGCCTCCCAAGTCCTGGGATTATGGGCATATACTACCAAAAGTCACTGTTCTAGTTATTTTTCTATTGCTGTGATAAAATGCCATGACCAAGGCAACTTGTAAAAGAAAGTATTTAATTGGCTTACAGTTTCAGAGGGTGAGAGTCCATGATGACAGAGCAGAGGCATGGTGGCAGGAACAGCTGAGAGAGCTCACGCTTTGGTCCACATGTAAGAGACAGAAAGAGAACACTGGGGGTGGGGTAAGTCTTTTGACACCTCAAAGCCCATCCAGTGACACAATTTCTCCAACAAGGTCACACCTCTGTGATGATATTTTGTTTGTGCTCTAACAAATAAATCTTACCTAGAGATTAGAGTGAGGAGCTAGCCGCTGGTTAACCAGAGAGGCCAGGCAGTGGTGGTACATGCCTTTAATCCCAGCACTCAGGAGGCAGAGGCAGGCGGATCTCTGAGTTAAGACTAGCCTGAACTACAGAGCGAGTTCCAGGATAGCCAAGGCTACACAGAGAAACTCTGTCCAGAAAAACACAACAAGACAATAACGAAAAAGAATAGGTGGACAACGGAGGTGGAAAGACAGACTTCCTAAGAAACAGAACAAAGTAGAGCCAGGAGTGGAGGCTCACACCTGTGATCCCAGTAGTTGTGAAGGTGAGTTAGGAGAAGTGTGAGTTTAAGGTCAGCCTGTGTTAGTGAATCCCAGACTGGCCCGAGTTACAGTGTAAGACCCTGTGGGGTTAGGGGTTCAGGGAGGGGACAGGACACCAAGTCAGTGAGATGACTCAGCAGATAAAGGCTCTGCAAACCTTGATGACAAGACTTTGATAGAACTCATGTGGTGGAAAAAGAGAACCAGCTCCCATAACTTGTCCTCTGACACACACTGTGGCATGCACACATACGTGCACACACACATCATCATCATCATCATCATCATCATCATCATCATCACCACCACCAAAATAGAAATGTAGTAAATATTTTATTTTCCAAGACTGGTCTCACTATGTAGCTCTGACTGTCCTAGAACTCACTATACACACCAGGCTGGCCTTGAACTCATAGAGATCCACCTGTCCCTGCCTCTGCCTCTGCCTCCTGAGTATTGAGATTAAAGGCATGCACCACCATTCTGACTACAAAAGATTTTTTTAATACCAAAACAACACAAATAGTATTTGAGATCAAAACAACAACAACAAAAACCATGCCAGCCTTGGGAGGCAGAGACAGGCAGATCTCTGTGAGTTGGAGGCTAGCCTGATCTACAAAGCAAGTTCTGGGACAGCCAGGACTGACTACACAGAGAAACGGTGTCTCAAATTAAAATAAAATAAAATAAAAAATAATTAAATAAATAAAAATAAAATAAGAAACAAAATAGCCTAACAAAAATGACCAATGCATTTGATGAGCTCAAAGCAGGCTGGACATAGCTGAGGAGAGAATCTCTTGGTTTGAGGGTATGTGGATAGAAATTTACAAACCAGAAAAGCCAAGAGAAGAAACACTGGAAAACAACGAACAAAAATCAAATATCCAAGAACCAGGGATGGCTGCGGAGGAGAGACTTATACACATAATGAGAGCACCAGAAGGAAGAGAAAGGAACAGGAATTTGAAGCAATCATGACGGAGAATTTCCTCAAATTAAAGCCAGACACTGAAATACAGATCCAGGAAGCTCAGAGAACACTAGCAGGATAAATGCAAAAAGCAGAAACCAAAGTCTACAAAGCATATCCTACTCATAAGACCATAAAGAGTCGAGTAGAAATAGAAAGTTGTGGAAGAAAATGGGTGGGAGCACCCTATCTATGGAAGAGTAAAGATAGCCCTTCCATGAGACTCCTTAAAAAGCAGAGAACCAGCCGGGCAGTGGTGGTGCACACCTTTAATCCCATCACTCGGGAGGCAGGGCCAGGCAAATCTATGTGAGTGTGAGACTAGCTTGTACTAGGACAAGCAGGGCTACATAGTGAGACCCTGTCTCAAACACCAAAACAACAACTACAACAACAAGAAAAAATCAACCGAAGATATCATAAGAGAAGAAAACTATAGACTAACATCTCTCATGAACATGCATTTTAAACGTGCTCAACACTGGATGTGAAAGATCCGAGTTGCAAACCAACAAACACCTGAAATGAGATTTAGCAGAATGCAAAGTCTCAACCACAGAGGCTCACTGAGCCCCGGAGCTAAGTCTGCCCTATTGATGCCCTATTGAATGATCAAAGGCAGTTAGGTGTTTGTGTAAAAATAATAATCAAAACAAAAGAATATATCTGTTCCTGTGTAACCAATTTCAAAATCTGAGGGCATACCAGAAACAGAGTTCAGCAACAATTCTGAGAACTCGGGGCAAGCAGTGTGCAGCCAACATCCTCAACCCAACCTCTTTTGTGCAAAGACTGTTTGAGTCGTTCCTGGTACATCTGAGGACTCGGTCTTTAGATGACTCCTTCATCTGACATCTATTCAAGGAAATACTTGTTGGAATATGAAGGCAAACACTCTGCAAACACCCTCTTGTCTTCAAGGGATATCTGTCAAGTCCATTGTCCTGGCCTGATGTCAGTTCAGCCAATCTTTTCACCAGAGCAAATCAAGTCCAACAGTGTGTAAAGTAACTGTGACCACTGCCAGGTATGAGTCATCCCGAGCCCACAAGTCTGCCTATACACTGGAAAATCCGTTCAGTTAATCTGATTAATTACATCAACAGACCAGAGAAGAAAGAACTCTCATGACCACGTCAGTGGATGCAGAGGCCAGATGTGGTGATGCACACATTTAATCCCAGCATTTGGGAGAGGCAGGAGGATCTCTGTGAATCTGAGGCCATCCTGGTCTACATAGTGAGCTCTAGGGAAACACAGAGTCAAGGTTCTCAACCTGTGGGCCAGGACTCCTTTGCAAGTCAAACAACCCTTTCATGAGGGTCACCTAAGACCATCAGAAAACATGGATATTTACATTATGATTCGTAACAGTAGCAAAATTACAGTTATTAAGGAGCAATGAAAATAATTTTATGGTTGAGGATCACCACATGAGGAACATGTGAAAGGGTTGCAGCATTAGGAAGGTTTTAAGACCCTGTCTTAAAACAACAACAATAAAAACAACAACAAAAAGATGCAGAAAAGGCACTTGGCTAAATACAATACTTATTCATGAATAAAAAATGAAAAACAAAAACTCTCAAGAAGTGAGGCACATTTTCAACTCGATCACAGAACATCATAAAAATCTCACAGCTAACACTATTCTTATTTATTTAGTCAGTTTTTGTTGCTGCTGTTGTTGAAACAGGCAGTCTCTATGGAGTCCTTGCCTCGGCCTCCTGAATGCTGGGATCAAAGGTGTGTGTCACCACACCTGGCTGATCTGGGAACGCTTGATCCTTTGCCCACCAAGTGCTAGAATTACAGATGTTCAACATCATTCTGGATTTATTCAGTGCTGGGAATCAAACCCAGAGCTCCGTGCATGCTAGACAAGCACTCTACCATCCAAGCTTCATCCCCAGCCCCATGACAATTCCAGTAGAATTTCTAGCAGGTTATATCAGAGCCTGGTAAGTTGATTCTGAAGCATATATGGAGAGCCAAAGGGTTCAGAATGGCCAACACCAACATAGTCTTTATCCAAGTAAAAAAAGCTGGATGGACATGACAGCCTACCTGTCATCCTAGCACACAGAGATGGAGATGGGATCCCTAGGGGTGAGATGGCTGCTAGATTGAAATCTTTAAGCTCTGGGTTCATGGAGCCATCTTTGCATCAAAAAAAAAAGTGGAGAATGTTCAAGGAAGACACCCAATGTCAACCTCTGGCCTCTACACACAAGTGCACATGTGTGTGTACTTGCATACACACACATGTGCACTCACATAACATTTAAACATTTGAATGCATGCACACCACACATACATACATAATCCTCACCCCACCCCCACCCCCCAGAAAAGAAAGAATAGGAAGACGAGCTATTGGAAAAAATACTTTCTGATTAAGTGGTTTTATCCAAAATATATAAAGAACTCTTAGAACTCAACAATAAGAAAACAAATAGTCCAGTTTAAAAATGGACAAAAGATCTGGACACCTCACCAATGGAGATACACATCTGTCAAATAAGCATACAAAAAGATGCTCTGTGTTATACATCCATAGATAATTACACATTCTAACAGCAGTGAGATATCGCTACACACTAAACAGAATGGCTAAAATCCAAAACACTTCAAGCAGCAAACGTTGGCAAGGGTATGGGACAAGGCTTCTTATTCACTCTCAGTGGGAGTATAAGATACTGTAGCCCTTCGGAAGACAGCTGGGCCGTTGCTTACAAAACTACACATAGTCTTCCCATACGATCAGCAACCCGTGCTCAGTGGTGTTTACCCAAATGAGTCAAAAAGTCAATTCTACATGAGAATCTGCACATGAATGTTTACAACAGTTCTTTTTGTGCCAAAAGTTGGATGCGACCAAGATGTCCTTCTGTGAATGGGTAAATACGTTTTGATATACACAGGCAACGGAAATGATGCTCAGTGCTAAGGAGAAATGAGTTAGCAAAAAGCCACGAAGCAAACTCAATGCATAATCCTAAGTGACAATCTGAAGAGGCTGTGGACCGCGCGGTTCCAATTATATGACATTCTGGAGAAGGCAAAACTATGAAAACTAAATGCACTGTTTGTTGCTAGGGGCAGGGGGAGGGAGACATGAGCAACAGAGATGATTTCTCTTTCCCTTTTTCTGTGTGTGTGTGTGTGTGTGTGTGTGTGTGTGTGTGTGTGTGTGTGTGTGTGTGTGCGAGCGTGTGCAGGTGGGGGTAGGCAGATAACGGCCTCAGTGTCATTTCTCAGACACCATGCACATTTTTAAAAAAGATTTATTTATTTTTATTTTATATGTGAGTGTGTGCCTGCAAGTATGTATGTGCATTGTGTGTGCCCTGATGTGCATGATGCCACTGGAGATGGAAGAGTTACAGATGGTTGTGAGCCTCCATATGGGTGCTGAGTCCCCTGTAAGAGTAGCAAGTGCTCTCTTATGGGTTGGACTTCACCAAGGAGGTTGGCTGACCAATGAGCCTCAGGGATCCTACCGTCTCCACTTCCCCACTGCTAGGATGACAAGCACACACATATTTTTTTCTTCTTATGTGGCTTTTGGATATCCAACTCCGGTTTGCAAGTACTTTACTAACTCAGCTGTCTCCCCAGCCTGACAGAGAATTAAGAGAAGACAAAACTATTCTGTATGTTACTTCAATGAGAGCTAGATGTCATATATATTTGTCAGAGCCACAGCTCTGCCGGGCAGTGGTGGCACAAGCCTTTAAGCCAGCACTTGGGAGGCAGAGCTAGGCAGATCTCTGTGAGTCCGAGGCCAGTCTGGTCTACAGAGTGAGATCCAGGACAGGCACCAAAACTATGCAGAGAAACACTGTCTTGAAAAAACAAAAAAAAAAAAAAAAAAAAAAAAAAAGGATTCGCAGCTTCAAGAACAAGCTTTAACAAGAGGTGTACACTTTGGGTACTGATGATGAGCCAGCCAGTGTCAGCTCTCCACACAGAATGCCTGGCATGGGTTTGGAGCGTGGAGAAGACAGTGTGCTGCAGAGGTAGGAGGTAGGAAGGAGGTCTCCGTGCCTTCTGCTCAGTTTCACGGTGAACTTCAAATTGCTCTAAAATATAAAGTCAGTTTAAACAAAAATTAGAGAGATGGAGTAAGAGACATTATGATCAAATACAGTGGGTGATTCTTGGCAGTATCTTTGGGGGATAACACTTTTGAGACAAATGTGTAAATTAGACAGTAGATTGGGTGGTTGGTGGTAATACAGGATAATGCTCAGTATTGTTGAGTATGATTACGGACTGGTGGTGAGGCAAGAAGACATCACTTTGTTGAAGTATTTAGCAGAGAAACTCCAGGGTGTCTGTAATCTTGCTTTGAAATGGCTTCAGAACACACACACACACACACACACACACACACACACACACACACACACA
>CABHPR010108475.1:12297-27948 GCA_902168415.1 Peromyscus melanophrys | reverse complement strand
GTCTTACATGGACTGAAACAATCGGCTAACTCTCAAGAACTTTATTCTCAGCAAGAGTTAGACTTTCCTTAACAAGCAGGAAAGTAATACCCAACAGCTTTATTTTTTCTCTAACTTTTCAAGAAAACAAAAATTTTAGAATTTAGGAAATGAAAACCTAGATATAGATGTATATAGACTTGGTGAATTGACTTCCTCCACAAAGGTTTTCTAAGTCTACAAGAATCAGATCTGGTGAAAACATGTGAAGACCTGGGCAGTACTTTAACTTCTGGAACTTAATGTGCAAGAGAGGTTATTATGAATCGCTACCAAATCTACCATTACTGTGAAAGCCTTGGCTATGTCTCTCATAACAGAGACACTTTTGAAATAAAAATTAAACCCTCTTGACTAACTATCGGTGGAGATAAGCAGGCAGAGATGCATCTGTGAATGTGCAGCAAAGACGAAAGTGGACAGGATCTCAGGTGGGAAGAAGGTGATACTAGGAAAGGTAATCGTGTGAGTCTTTCCTGGGGCAAAGTGGCAGGGTTTCTGCTGCCTCTCCATTTACCATGTGGGTGACTTTCATGCACTGCACATTTCTGTTTGCATAAAGTTTTCCATAGTTTGCCTCATGCCTCAAATATTTTTCTAAAACTATGGTTAACTGGATCTCGGCTGGAGTTCTTGTCTGACAGAACAGGACTGCTCCATTAGTTTGACCACACTGAAGTGCTCCAGAGCACGGACACGGTGTTCATTTGTGCTGTGTGTCATCCTGGGAGGGAACGTTTCTTTGCAAATTTTTGTGCCAGCTAAAAGCATCCAGGCTCATGTCTCCCTAGGCTGATACCCATATTCCTACCAAGGGGATGGCTTGGAGGTGCAGGAAAGTTTCTTGTATAATACTCAGTGACACTTGCTACCACCGGGAGCTTAGTTCCTGCAAGTATGAGATCTGATGTCATTTCTAAGTCCTAATAAAAATCAAACATCTTTTCACTTTTCTTTCTGTGAACCCTGTGTATTTCACTGCTTTTCCATGTCCTCTAACAACCCTGAGAGTCTCAATACTGTGTAACTCATTAGGTGTAAATTTGACGGTAATTATGTTTACCGACAGCTATTAACACCCTCAAATGAGAACAATGTATTTTAATTGTATATTACCAAAAAGCTGGTCATTTTGAAATCACTTGCATAGATGTTTGCTATTAGGTTTTATATAAATCTTTGTATTTAGAGTGATTTATGCTGCAATCTACCGTTAAGAAAGAATACTGAGAAATAATATTGTAGTTTTTCAGTGACACAGAATTACTGTTTTAGGACACAAAAATAATTCAACCACAAAAAATAACTTAAATTTAAAAATACATTAGTATTTGTGAAAAACAGCTTTATTGTGTAGATCAGTATTCTTGAACACCAAACCCCTTGTTGAATTCCTTTTTTTTCTTAAATCCCCCCTCTTTGCGTGGAGGAAGCCACTCAGCCCAGCACTTCCTTCTCCAGAATGCACCAGCTCACATCTGCTTCAAAGGGCAAGTCTCTCATCCTGAAATCTCCTGTTTGGGTTCTCTGGGGCCTGAAAAAAAATCACATTAACCCTAATCCCTCCAAACCATCTCTTCTATCTCCATGTCTCCGGCCTCCCTCCTTCCCTCTTTCTGCCTCTGTGTTTTTGTATAGTATAGTTTTTAATGACCTCATACTTTTGTCTTTACCTTCTCATCTATCCCGCCAAAACACAGCTCCAAGAAACCAGGATGACGAACATAACTTTTATGGCTGTAACAATTTACTTTCTGTAGTTTGTGCTACAGACACAAGCTTCTAAGTTGAAGGTGGTTTTTTGGTGCCACTAATTGATGGGGTTGAGAATTACAGACTGCATGTGTTCTGTTCATGGCAACAAGTGTGTGGAAATAGTCGGTCACAAGCAATAGCCTGCCTGGCGTCTCAGCGGTGTTACTAGCCAACAGTGACACCTTTCTTTTCCCCTTTACTCTTTAAAGGGAGTTGTAGTAAAGCAAGAATGTTATGATCCAACCATGTTCCCTTGCTCGGTTATCAATTCTATTACTTAGAACTGACATCTAGGGCTATTCGAATTACAACTCAAGAGGTGCTTTACATTTTTTCACTCTGCTGAAAAAAAGAAATCAATTCCCCAAAGTCCATAAAACGTTCGTTTGTTTTTAAAGTTCACTGTTTCTGTCATCTGTTGTCTTAAGCCAAGTGCTCTCGGGGCCTGCATTGCTCACCAGACCGGGCACCGACTTGGCACGGCACAGAAGATTCTCATTCCCTTTTCATTTAGTTTCGATTTTGCTTCTTTTTTTCCCCCATAGTTTTTTGATGTCCAGATAATGTTCTTTGGTGAAGCAGGAGTTTCATGCTTTCATTTGCTCAACTTTAAGCAGTTGGGACACCAGTGATGCTGCCAGCTGCTTGCTGGGGAGTCTCTTTCATTTGATGGGCTTGCAGCACAGCTATGGCTTCATCCACTTTGGCGTGGAGGCACTCCGGAGAGTCAAGCATGTGGCGTAGTTCTAAATTATCAATCTCCAACAGCATGCCAGTGATCTTACCAGCTAGAGCAGGGTGCATGGCTTGTATAAGAGAAAACAGCCATTCCCCCAGCATTTGCTTTTGTGCTTGAGGAGAAGCAGACGCCAGCATGGAGGCAGTCAAAGATGCTTTGTTACCTTGGATAGGAACAGCAGACCGCTGCATGGTGACTTGTGGCTGTGTGTTAAGATGCTGAGGGGGATTGCGGACTCCAGAGGTATATTTATACTGGGGAACCGTTCGGGCAGCAGGAGCAGCCGCCGCAGAAGCAGTGGCAGGATGTGGGCCCGTCATCTGTGTGGAAATGTTGGCCGCACGATGTGTTGACGTACTCCGTAGAGTCTGCGCGGAAGCTGGTCCTGAACTACTAAATGATGGAATAGTAGATGGGTGGATGGCACTAGACGTATTTTGGAACGGATGAGCTCTGGAACCCTGAGCACTCCCACGGGGACTCGGTCCCTGCTGAGTAGTTTGGTTAGGAGCAGAGTATGCTCCACGGTTCTGAGTCTGTGGTGTTGCTGTCATGAAGTAACCTGAAGGAGCCTGTGCTGGCTGGAAAGGGTTGATGACCGGGTTGGCGCTTGCCATTCTCTGCATATACTGGTTACTGAGGTGAGCCTGCCGCTCCTCTTTGCGTTGAGCTAGAGCTACATAGAGTGGTTTGGTGGCCACAATTCTACCATTCATTTCGGTAACTGCTTTAGTGGCTTCTTCCGGAGAAGAGAAACATACAAAACCAAACCCTTTGCTGCGACCACCCTCCATGGTAACCTTGGCGCTAGTGATAGTACCAAACGGAGAAAACTCCTTCCGGAGACGCTCGTCATCAATGCCATCATCAAGGTTTTTCACATAAAGATTAACACCTTGGCATCTGATGCTTCTGTCTTGGGGTGGTACCTGCTCAACTTTGCGCTTATCCTGCTTCATCTGTCCGAACTTGTGCTTCAATTCAGTCTGTCGTTCCACTTTTTTCTGAGCTCGACCAACATAAATTTGTTTTCCATTGAGGTCTTTCCCGTTCATCTCATCCACGGCCTTCCGTGCATCTTCATGCCTTTCAAAGCTTACAAATCCAAACCCTTTGGATTTTCCACTTTCATCAGTCATGACTTTAACACTCAAGGCAGGCCCAAACTTGCCAAAGAGACCCTGGAGTCTCTCATCATCCATGTCTTCTCCCAAATTCTTGATGTAAACATTGGTAAATTCTCTAGCCCTGGCTCCAAGTTCAGCCTGCCTGTCCCGACGAGACTTAAATCGCCCCACAAACACTTTGCGATCATTCAGGAACATCCCGTTCATTTTCTCAATTGCGCGTTCAGCTTCTTCCTGGGTCTCGAAGTGTACAAACCCATAACCCTTGGAACCGTTCTCATCGCACACCACCTTACACGAGAGAATGTTCCCGAAGGCGGAAAATGTATCATACAGCGCTTTGCTGTCAATGGACCTGTCCAGATTTTTGACGAAGATGTTGCCTACTCCACTTTTGCGCAGCGACGGGTCCCGCTGAGACCACATGATGCGGACCGGCTTGCCCTTTATCACATCGAAATTCATGGTGTCCAAGGCCCGCTCAGCGTCCTCCAGCTGCTGGAAGTTGACAGAGGCGTAGCCCAGCGAGCGGCGGGTAGTCCTGTCCCTGTAAACCCGGATGGAGAGGATGGGCCCGGCGGGGCTGAACTTCTCATAGAGCATGGCCTCGGTCACATCGGGGTGCAGGTCCCCCACATAGAGTGAAGCCAAGGAGTAGCTGGGGTCGCTGGGGTTCATGTCTGCACAAGGCGGCTGGGCAAGGAGAGGGACCAGTGCAGGAAGAGAAGGCCACCGGAATGGAAAGCCCCTCAACGGCCTAGAACTCTGCGGTCGCTTCCGGTTGTGAGCGAGGCGGTGGTGCCTTAAGAACCCAGGTCCAGGTGCAAACCTGCCTCCACATCAGGGTTCCGGACACTGGTGCCCAGTTGGTTCGGGCTGGTTTCCCACTATGGAATCAAAGTATTTGGTGTGCGTATTTAAGGATTTCTTTTCTTTCTTTATTTTTTTTAAATGGTGGGAGGGGATGATAATAAATGTTTGATCTGAGTTTAAATTGTACACTTTATGTGTCCTGCACTGACTTCAGGGGATGGTAAAGATGCTTTCAAGGGAGCTACTCAACTCCTGAGATGAAGAACGAGTTCAAGATCACAATGCTTCCGTGAATAATACAGTTTAGTCTGTTCTAGCTCAGTCTGGAAAGTTGGTAACAGACGATACAAACAGACATGCATGCAAACACACACACAGGAGGTGGGGCGAAGAAAAATCCCCTTGGAGGTAGTTTTCCATTCATATTGCAAAAGAAAAGTTTCAATACAAATGTTTTTGAGAGCTTAGAAATTAATTAGAGGGGAGGTGGGGGAAGAATTGGGAGGAGAGGAGGGAAGGGAAACTGATACAAATAATAATAATAACAACAACAATAATAATAAAAATAAATCATTTTTAAAAGAAATTAATCAAACTGAAAGTCCCCATCCAGGTCATTGCAGTATGCTATAGCAAATTATCATAGAGTAAAAAACAACACTTGGGAGTCCCATATCAAGATGTTAGTAGAGTGTGTTCAGTGCGTGTTTGTGGGATGGGTATGACTGTGGGTGGGTATGGGGAGTGTGTGTGGGTGTGTATGGGAGTTCTCATGAATGTAGGTGACACCCCCACTACAAACTCAAATGGTAGGAAGGAGGCTTCCTGGAGACTGTTGAGGAAGACAATATTTGTCCAAAGGCCATAACCTCATTGATTAATTTCAGTATATAAATTTTGAGGGGAAAAGAACATTTGGAGCAGTGATATCATTCAGTTTGGCTGCTTTACTTATGTGGTTTTTTTTTTTAAGAATATGTCAAGAAGTGGTCTCCTGTTTAAGTGTTTCACATTAAGGCCATCAAACTATGAATATAATATACCATAGGCTCAAACTTCATACTTCAGTCTAATTAAAAAACTCATAATTTAGAGAGCTATGAATCAACTCTCTGTTGGCAGATACTTTATTCCAGATGCAACTAATTAGTAATAGGAAGATAGTGGCTTGGGGATGTTTATGTTATGTGGTAGGGAGGTATAGCTAATAAGCTACCAAGGGCATAGCTCTGGGAGAAGGGAGGATGTGTGAAGAGCATCCCTCCTCATGCTAAGTACCTCCCTGGCCCCTTAGTGGGATCATTTATTATTATCATCAGTGCATTTGTGTGTTATTAGACAATGTTTACACTTTCCAAAATATTTTATATGCACAATGGCATGAAATGTCTTCAATGCCACCAGTAACACCACGTTTCTTTACAAGAAACTGAATTTCTGAGAAGCCAAGGTACTCAAAGAAGTACCACTTTTGTTTGCCAAATATAAATTATAACTTACTGTTTCATAACCCTTGATGATCTTTGCTTGAACGTACATTTTGTTGCAAATTCAATTCATCAGAAATTGAAATCTCTCAAAAGTTACTAAAGTACTATAAAAAGTGTAAGTTAATAAGCTAAATAATATTCTCCATTTCACCAGTAACAGCTATTCCAGGGCTCTTCACTGCCCCTCCCTCTTTCTCAGTGACATTGAAGAAGGTACTCAGGGCCTGGTGATTGCTGGGAAGCTGCAACTAAGCCACACCCCCAGCCCTTAATTATCAGGCTTTTCCACAGAGGGTATCTCATATATGTTTCAGAAGCTCTGGTTCTATGAGATCAAATTTGCAATTGTGAAACTCTTGTTGGCTATAATCTATCAGAACCAAGTTGATCTACAGATGCTGTCTATGTAGTTACTTGTCTTCTAAACTGTGTTCTTTTGGGACTTTCCTTTATAACATGGACCTAACTCAGCCCAGACATCAAAGCCTGTGAAATCCCTGAGGGAATAAATAATCTACACACAAAGAATTGAAACCAATTGTCACCAAAGGAAGGATCAGAGACCAACCTAGGCTAAGAACAAGCTGCCATATAGAATTCATAAGCCAAGTTTCTCTTCTAATGAACAACAAAAAAGTATCTTGGCTCTTACAGAGAAAAAAGTAAAAACAAATCCCAACAAAGGCCCTCCCAAGGCCAAGCATGTGTTTCACATGCTCCATATGCTCCCTGTACCGCGTGGATTCTGCATAGTCCGTGGACTCAGGGTGCGTATGTACTCCTCGTGTCTCTAGCTGGAGCTGTAGGGAGTCCTGTTGTTTCCATTTTAAAAACTTTCATCTTACAGATTGAGAATCTGAAAAATCCCAAGCAAGCCGGCAACATCACCTCTTTTAAAATTTCTAAGTGATAAACTGAAGACATTTAGTATGTTGTTTTAGCTAGTTGTCTTTTTGAAAAGAAAATAAAATGACTGCATGCAGACAATTACAGTCAAATTAAGGGAGACAGGTATTATATTATTTAAATGTGCAATTTAAAACCACATATTGAGAGTTACGGCCCATTAATGTAAATTATTTCACAGTGAAAAATATCTAATTATCTCTTCCAGATAAGAAATACAAATGTAAATGCTTCAACCCCATCGTAATAACCTACAGGGTGAAGGGCTGCACCATTAGATGCTAAGAATGCACACCAAGTTGAATTGTCTGTGATCTGCTTGTGCGTCTCTGGCGTGCTGTTTCTTGATGCTTTTCTTACAAAACAAGGTAAGAAAAATGTATTAGCTCTTACTGTACTGGAATTGCATTTTTATATAAGAAATTATTTGGTATGGTAAGTGATGACAGTGACTTATAAAAATACTTAGCTGGGCTGGAGGGATAGCTCAGCCGTTAAAGGCTAGCCTCACAACCAAAAATACTTAGCTATCATGGTTCTCAGTAAAATACATCTGTTCAAGTCAGTGTATATAAATCAATGCCAGGGGCGTTTCACCTACAGATTCAAGTCAGAACTACTAACCTATAGTCAAATGCAAGTAGAATATTGTAGGCTTTAAAATATTGCAGATTTTAAATACATGCTGAAATGGTTCTGTCATACAAGGTATGTTCCTAAAACCCCATCATGGTTTGTTTCAGGCATTTTTAGACTAGGGGCTATGCTTATTTTTCTACTTAGACAAAGATGAGTTCTGTTGTTAAAGCAACAAAACCCAGGATTAGGGATGTTGAAGCTTGGGCATGCCATTTGGTTATAAAAATCACTGATTACCAAGGGAGCCTAAAAGCGGGGTGTAATGATTTACTTTATTGGTTAAGTTGACATAGCTCAAAATTATCTGATAAGAATCTCAATAAAGGACTGATGTCTTCATTGGGTCGGCCTGTGTTCATGTCTGTGGGGAACTGTCTTAATTAAGTTAATTACATGGAACAATCAGGTCTACTGCAGGTAGCACCACTCCCTAGGTCCTGAGCTGTAGAAGAGTGAAGAAACTGAGTTGAGCAGAAGCAAGGCAGTGAGCACATATACATCCGTTTCTTTATGCTCTTGACTACAGATATGATGACTGACTCCTTGAAGTTCTTGTCATTGATTCCACAATAATAATAAACTGTAATCTGGAACTATGAGCTAAAACAAACCAGTTCTCCTCTAAGTTCCTTTTCATTAAGATGTTTTATTAGAACATCAGAAATGAAGCTAGAGTACAATAGCTTTATCAGGAGATAAAGAATGTTATCAGGAGAATAGAATAATTCTTTCCACATAAGAAATTATTTCGCTCACCCTTCCCTTCAGTCTAGGGTTAATTATTCCACAATAACTAATTGAACACTATAAAATCAACCTTGATGTGCTTTAGAATTTTCTATTGGCTTCATTTTAATACAAAGGCTGTGGATTTATTCAGGAGGACCATGCTACTTCATACATGATTAAATTATTAGAGGTCCTTCTGATAGCAAGAAGAGTGGTGCCTTAGGATAAGTACCTTTTAAAGACAGAGGAGAGAAAATACCACCTCACACTTTATCCATATAGCTAAACCCAACATCAAAGTCATATCCAGTGGCCCCATGAAAACTAGAACATGCTGGGGAATGGCATGGCAGCTCAAGACATTGGTAATTTGGTAATGATATCACTGCCACTCATACTTCTGACTAGAGCTCGTGGTGCTGGAAGGTGTTATACTCACTACTGGAAGAGAAAGTCATCAGTCTTACCCAGCTATGACCCTGAGAGTTACAACGATGGCCTTCCTGGAAGATATGCCAACTCATGCAATAGGGCCAAGAACTGTTAAGAGTAACCACAGTTATTGATTAGATTTAAGGACAGCTCCACTGTCCTTAAACGGGATCCATATCTGACACCATCAATGAGGCTAGATAGATCATGGGCCCTAGTAGAAAAACTACCTGCTGTTATTCTGCTAAACAGAAATATCAATACAACAACCCCTCATGATAGACTGTTACACCCATAGAGCACCAAATGATTTGACCCTCATCAGAGAAGCTACATCTTGCAGTAAACGGTAATTAAGATGAAACTCACAACTGGACAGCACACAGAGGATAAAAGATCTTGGAATATTCAGCCTTAAATGGGATGCCTGCATCACACACCTCCCTGAGGCTCCAGGATGTGTGCAGAAGTGGTAGAAAGATTGCAGGAGTCAGAAGATGACGTCAAGGAAGCAGCATTTTTCAGACATAACAGGGCAGATGCACATATGTTAAATCACAGGGACAGTGACAGCCACACAGACCTGCACAAACTCATACCAGACAAAGCCTCGGCCTGGGAGACGGGAAGTAGGCATGAAGCTCCACCACCAGATAAGGAGATAGTGGGCTTGGATTGCTGCTGGGAGAACAAACTTTCTTCAGTGGAGTGATATCTAGGGTATCAACCACACTCCAGAGCATGTCTCATGCTCAAGAATAGTCACCCAACACAAACTTCACTCCATGTCTGTTTATTTGGAGGGAGAGGGATAGAACATGAAGTCTGCTGGGTAGGGAGGTGAGAAGACTAAGAGAAGTTGGGAGAGGGAGATGAATATGAACAAAATATATGAAATTTTCAAAGAGTAAACAAAATGCTATTTAAAAAAAACTACAATAATAAGTGTTGGGGGGTTCTTTATTTTATGTTCCCATGGGCTCACATTGGGAAGCTGGCTGTCTGACTATTGAGTGGATTGTCTGCTATGACCTTACCTGACCCAGACCTGACCCGTCCTAACTCAAGGAAGGCAGGAGTGGCCTCTTAGAGCGTGGGTGTAAGCCCCCACTTTGGAGGCACAGTATCCACAGTAAGGCTGCTGCTGGGTGGCATTCCAGATGGAAATGTGTTTGCTGCACAGTGTTCTTGCATGAGTTTGAAAGAAGTGGTTAGGGTGGGGAGAGCATAATTAATTTTTGAGGCATAGCACTAAACTCTTCCTAATTCAAAGTAAATATCTGTCACTACTGTCACACTGCAGTCCCTCAGAAGTGGACAGAGGGCCTGCAGAGTCACTCAGCCAGGACGGGTGGGCCAAGCAGGAGGCATGGTTTGTTTGATCGCTAGCATCTGATTCTCCCCTTCCACCGATAGATGTCCCTGTAGCAAATGAAAGCATTTTGAAAGGAGTGAGTCCAGGGGTGTAATTAAATGAGACAATACAGATGCCAGAATTTAAACACTGCCAGTTTTATGTAATTTAATTAATACTGTAGAGAGGGTGGGAAAATGCTAGCCTGTGCAGTATTTTGTGGAGGAAGAAGCTGCTGACTGAAGGCCATTCCCCGACGGAGAGTTGAGAGGCAAAGAACACTCCATAGATGGCTCTAACGGACCAGAAAGAACAGCCAAGCCCAGGGTCCTGTTTATTATTTCATGCCTGACATTTTGCAAGCCCATGTAATGTAATTATCTACAGAAATTCCAGCCACATGTTGGTTGTCTCTTAGTGGTGATCCTGCATGCACAGACAACCTCACAGACACCTATGACTCAGGGTACCACAGCTCTCCTTTGCTGACACGTGGCACCTAGACCAGGAGGGAGAGAGGGAAGTTTGAAGCCAGAAAATGAGTCTCTTCCTTAAAAATACAAATAGGCAGGTGATGTCATTACTGGTTCTTGTTTTGCTTTTTATTCAAGTCAGACATCTTGATAAATGTATGTTTCATCTGCCTCAGAGAAGTGGTAGCTGCAGCTGTAGGTGGACTCGAAATCCATCTTAGTAATAACTGTGGGTTTAGCTCACAGCTCCCCAGATGAACGTCAGGGGACGTGAAAGGAGAGGAGAAGGTATGAGCAGCAAAACGCTCACTCAGGCAGGCGCCTTCTGTCTCATGTGGGTCCTCTTCCATGGCAGCTTATAGATTCGGAATGAGGGAAAACTATGTGAAATTTCAAAGAGTTGGGAATTTGTAAATTGTCTTTATTTAAATCGCTCCCCTCCCCCCCACACCGCTCTTTGTACATCAGAGTTCTTTTCAAAACTTTCATCCATGACACATGCCATGGTAAACACTGTGCTGTGTTCCGTAGATGAAACTGGGGCGGGGACAAAGGCCTGCGAGAAAGAAGCCAAGGTGTCAAAGGGCTCTCTGGCTCCTCCCCCCACCTCAATCCCTGCGTCCTCTGTCCTCTCTCTAACATACACAGTCCTAGGAGCAGCTTTTGTTGACCACCCCTTGTCATCAAGTATGATCAGAACAATATGATGGATGGTTTCAGTTAGAATGCATGTTCAAAATAAGGAGAAGTTTATCACATTTTGATTATCGGTGGGGTAATGTGCATATTACACAATTCACACTTAGTTGCATTAAAACATGTTTCCTTATTCTTTTTGTTCTCTCCTCTCTGTATGTGTGTGTCTGCCTCCCCTGCTCTTCCTCTGTTGTTTTCAGATGCTAGGTATCGAACCTAACACTCACCAATGCTAGGCAAGCACTCAACCAGCATGCTCCAGCTCCAAAGAAACCCATTCTTTTCACTTATGTATGTGAAACAGATGCGCTTTGGTCATGTCCAGTAACGATGGCATTCCATCTAAAGGGGTGTGACAGAGGCAGGAAAATCCTTCTGCATATTGTCACCTCTAAGTTATCATTTTGTCTACTGGTTGTTAAGTAACGAACATCCCCCTCTTGGTTATTTCAATGGCAAGCTTTATTTATTTACAATATTGTACATCAGGAATCCAGACAGGGCTGGGCAGGACATTTATTTTGCTCTGAAAGATGTTATCTGGTGTATACAGTTGGGTGTCTTCACATATGTCATGCTGAGGGACAAGTAGCAAAAATGTGACTTCACTCTGCCAACTTGGTGTCCTTGATGTGGGGCAAGGTCCAGGAGGTCGGCTTTGGAACCTTGCTACAAGGGTTTCACAGTTCCTTCTGTTGTACACACTCTGCCAAAGTTCAGGCAAAGGGCCAGGCCACATCCAAGAGATGCTTCTTAAATAACATTAGGAGTTCAGTTGTGAAATTATAAGTCTAGTCTGCAGTACAAAATTTGAACCCACATACTCTTTGAAACTCACTTCACTGTACTTGGGCTATGAGAGAAAATTTGGCTGTAAGAGAAAATTCCAATGGAATTTTCTTGGAAATTTGTATTGAAAATGCCAATAAAAAAAACCTTAGGATCCTGGGGAGATGTCTTCTTGTTCTATCCACAGGCTTTTCCTCCAGGGAACCAGGGTTTAATTCCCAGCACTCGATAGTGGCAGCTCACAACCATCTGTAACCCCAGTTCCAGATATCAGATCTAGTGTCCTCTTCTAGTCCCTTCTGGTACTGTGCACATATGGTACATGGACATTCTTAGAGACAAAACATTCAACACAGAAAAATAAATAAAAAATTGATTTAAAGAACCTTAGAAATTTTGGTATTTTGTGAGCTTTGCGAATGTCCTGGATTCCCCGGGGAGGGCATCCACTCTCCTGGCTTGCCCTTTCCTCCTAGACCGTGGACTCATGGTAGCATCTATGTTCCATCATCGCCTAAGTCACCTCTTCTATTAGAATCTTTACCAATGAGATAGAGGAAAAATGAGAAACAAATATATTCTTCATAACTCAAGGCCCAAATTGATATGTTATCTTTACATTATGCTCAGAAATCAAAGTTCTTTTAAAATCTACCATATCTTTCCCTTCACATTTTATTATAAAAACCCAAACACTGTTAGCACATCAACACTGCCTGGGAATTTTAAAGCCAGAGCCATGGGTCCATTTATATGTGTGCTATCTTCCACATTCCTGCAAACACCAGTTTTTGTCAAACACTCTTTTGTGGCAGAGCACATGTCTCTATTTTCCAAGTCTGAATCACAGGGTCATCATGGGTAATGAGTGATACTCTTCTTTCTAACTTTCAGATTCCTGTTCTCCCAAACCAAGGCCATCTGTTTGGGGTTTCTGTTATTAATTACCCCACTTCTGATACCAAATTCTGTTTCAATTTTCCAATTACTGTCTAGCAGTCTACTCTAGGGCACTATAGCTTAAATAGCAATCTATTATTGATTACAACTCTTTGTGTACCCAAGAGGTTCTCTGATTCACATGAGGTCATAGGAAACTTGACTAAGGATAGAATGCCCTGATCACACAGTGGTAATTTGTATTGATCTCCAGCTTTGTTTAGGCAGGGCTATAGTCTGATGCTAAGTACTCTCCCAGGAGGCCTTTTTTGTTTGATCACAAAGTGGAGGCTAGGTTTCCCTGGAGGATATTCTAAAAAGTGAAAGCAGAATTCTCCTTCCCACACAGTTCAGCCCCAGGAGTCACACAGCATTAGCCTAATCAAAGGAAGAGGGACTATAATCTGCCTGTCACTGCGGAATAGACAGTATTGCATGGCCAACTCTGGAGACACTCGGGGTGCTGTCCTAAGCTAAATGTATGTTACAGGTGAGAAAAGAGTGTCCTGATAGAATGTCACCAGAGAATGATAGAAAAACTGTATTTATCCCACATTCATACACTGAAGTCTTAAATGCCAGTACTTCAGAATGCGATCTTATTTAGAAGTTTAGTTAGATGTGGTTACACTGGAGTGATCCAGGTCTCTGGCCCAGTATCATCATCCACATAAACGAATGATATGTGAACACACAAGTGCACACAGGGAGAATGTCAGGTAGAGATGGAGGCTGAAATGTGTGTGAAACAGACAATGTCAAGAAATGTCATGTGTCGGCAAACCCAGAAGCAGGTGGGGTTGGGCAGGGAGAGTGATTTGGATTATCTTAACAGTCTCAGGAAAAATAAGCCAATGCCTTGATCTAGGCTCACACACATAAATTCTGTTGTCTAGGCCACCTGATGTGTGATAGTCTGTCATGGTTGCCTTTGGAAGTACAGACAAGTCACCACAGGCCTTTGGCTGAGCATTAGTCAAGGTAGGTAAATATGCACACAATGATTTCCCATGGCTAAAATCTCCTGAATCTTCAAAGATCGAGACCAATAGGAGTGATCTATTTTACTTATACAAAATTTTCTCAAAAAGATAAAAAGATTTTTTTTCTAAGACAGTTGTGACTACCTTTCACTCCAAAGTTTCACATGCTGTACTAAGGAGCCTGACATCTGAGTGTGTGGCTGTGACTCATGTGTATGTGTGTGGTTGTGTACACTTGCACATGTATGATGTCTGTGCATATATGTTTGTGTGTGTGTGTGTGTGTGCGTGTGCGTGTGTGTGTGCATGTGCATGTGTGTGGGTGGGTGGTGTGGGCACATTCATACTCAACAGCCTGCACTGGAAAAGCCTCCAATATCAGCACTGCTGTCGTTTTATACTGCTTATCATGAGACACACACACAGATCTCTACCTCGGCAGGGTATACTCCTCCACAAGTCAGGATTATCCAAGTGTGTGGCATTGACACCTCACATGTATGGGTTGCCAGTGGTCGCTGTCATTTGTGGAAAGCACTAGAATTTAGAAACCCCTTTATTTTGGTGACCAAGAGTTCTGCTGTGCTAGTTTACCTCAGAAGGGTTCTGCTCCCTCAGGCCGGTGCAGCACCCTGAACCTCCTCCCATCTAGATGCTAGAATATGTATGAGAATGTGACAAAGATTGATCTGTCCATGGAGGATTGAAATGTGAGCGTCTGCTGCCACAGTACTAAAAGGAATTAGACTCATCAGCTGGAGTGATTCATAATGTCGTCTGTGTTTGCTCTCAGAATGCTAAGGGAATCAACCACCCACTTCATCGTCAAATGAACTTTTTCATTTTACCCTACACCCCCCCTCATTCTCTCAATATATAGATTTTTATATAGATATATCTCCAAATGGTACCACCAGCTCAAGCAAAGAAAAATTATAATGAGCTAATATTTTTTGATGAATGCTAGTTTCTATGGCTGAACTTAGGAACATAAATATCCCTTTTAAAGTGATACTGCCTGCAAATAAGATCAAATCAAATTCCAGGGCACTTTGTTAATGAAAAGTATCGATTTTGATACCATTTGGTCCAAACCACTGCCAATTTCCATGTGTTTGCCATCCTTTTAAACAATGAGCTTATGCCATCAAGACCTGAAGGTGCCCTTCCATTTCTCTTTCATAGTGGCTCACCCTGCTCTCCTCGTAAAACTTCAGGTCTCAGCCTTAAGTCTCTTCACACCTCTGTCCCATGGATCCCTGTCACTCCTACAGCACGGAAAATCACCTCTAGGCAGACGGCTTCCCGACCGTCATCTCTGCAAAGCACTCACACACGGACAACTTCTCCTTCCTAGCGTGATCTCTCTCTGTCCTTGCTCTTCTTTTTCTACAGCTTGAAATTTGCAAACCTACTGTCAAAGTATGGCCACCTTTGAGAAACCAAGATATATCCAAGTCATGCTTTCTAACTTCCCCTGGCCTGGGGTAACCTCCATACTGTCTCACAACTCAGATACATTAGCTGTCATGCTTCAATTCTAGGAGTACAAGTCAATGTCCCCACAGGGTATTGCAAGAGAATACATGTGCTAGAGCAGGCTGGGGAGGTGCTGGAGCAGAAGTCGACTTGGTCGAATAAGTGTAACCCATCAGAGATAGGCCAGTGACTATGGAAAATCAGAGAAATCATTGAGTCAATTCTCTCTCTTTCTCTCTCTCTCTCTCTCTCTCTCTCTCTCTCTCTCT
>CABHPR010108475.1:0-12197 GCA_902168415.1 Peromyscus melanophrys | reverse complement strand
AATTCTCTCTCTCTCTCTCTCTGTGTGTGTGTGTGTGTGTGTGTGTGTGTGTGTGTGTGTGTGTGTGTGTGTAAGATTGTAGAGTAGGCTGGGCTGGCTGACGGATTGGCTTTTCCGCACCTCTACAGTGTTAGGATTGCAAGCATGCTCCACCACTTCTGGATTATGTTAATGTGGGTGTTGGAAAGGGAACTCAAGCCCTCATGTCTGCATGGCAGGTACTCAGCCATTACCCCAGCCCAGCTCCATTATCCCCTTCAGCTGTAATTACAGACCACACGTAACACCTAGTGGGACAAACTGATTTTTTTCTATTTGAATCTCACACTTACTTGGCTTTAGGTTTTTGTCTCCCCAGTTAAATTAGAAATTTCCAAAGAAAACAGGACACAAAGGTTTTGCTTAGATACTGCTGGCTCTTTTTGTCACCTTGACATTAACCTAGATACATTTGGGAAGAGAGAATTTCAGTTGAGGAATTGCCTGCATCAGATCGGCCTATGGGGTATGTTCTTGATTGCTAATTGATGTAGCAGGGCCCAGCCCACTGTGGGTGGTGCCCACCCTAGGAAGGTGGGCCTGGCTTGTATAAGAAAGCTAGATGAGCAGGGCAGAGGAAGCAGGCCAGTGAGCAGTATTCTTACATGGTTTCTGCTTCAAGCTTGTGCCCCGAGTTCTGTCAGCAATGGACTACAACGTGTAAGTTGAAATATATCCTGTCCTGCCCAAGCTGTTTTTGATCAGTATTTTATCACAGAAACACAGAAAGGGCAATTAAATTATGTTTCCCCAGAAGACACCTGGAGTTGGTTCCACTCACCCTCAGGACTTAGCAATCTATGCAGTCTTACTGTCACACAAAGGTGGCACTAAATTGAGTAACCATGGTAAAATGTAGAAGAGAGCTTCCCTGGGGGCTGTTTGGACAAGTAGAGAAGAGTGTGTGCCAGGCATATGGACTTCCTTGACAACAGGAGGAGGAAGAGGAGGGGTAGGAAGAGAAGGAGGAAAGGGAGGGGTGAGGAGGAAGAAGAGGAGGAGCATTGGGAGAAGAAGCAGTAGTAATAACCCATATTGAATGAGTTGCCTTTATTAACGTGTCCTAAGGACAGGTCTATGTTCCCTTGTGGACTAGAGCATGACTCCATAAGCAGCACTATATAAAAGTGGCCATTGTATTGGAAAACAGGGGGATTGTGCTTGGCAAACAGTATCGGTGTGTGTCTGGAAAGGTTGATGTCTGAAAACAAACAAGCAGGATACTGATGATCTCCAAGCAAGGATGTGCCATCCTATAGAAGCACTTGGTGCAGAAATGCCAGTGTGGGTGACCGCTGCTCTGCAAGGTAAAGGGAGCCTTTGAAAACTAGATGTCAAAGTGAATGATTCCTTCCCTGCCTACTTGCTTTCTTCATTACACAGATGTGTGTGGCTTGGTCAATTTAACAAAATGAGTTATTTTCTGTGGTCAACACAATGGAAACCTAGCATAAATCAATCACTGTTGGTGTAATGTAACTAAATAAGAGCCGGGGAACAGAAAATGAAAGAGGCTAACGCAACATATTTTTAGGAGAGCAGCGAAGGCCAGAATGGAGCAGGGCAGGAGAAACCAAACCTGAAAACCAGCTCTCTTTCCTCACCAATGGGTTCTGGAATTAGCCAATGGCATAGACACTCTGACGAGGCAGGCCCTCAGCACTCTACTAACATGGCACCCCACAGGTGTGAAGATGACAGACCTGTAATATGTGCGATTTGTTGAATAGTTGGGCTTCTTATTGCATAGCCTAGACGGCTTTTTTCCTCCATTCTCCCCCCACCCCTTTCATGTCTTCATCATCTGTTAGGCTGGGATCTCCGCTGTAATTATGAAGACAGTTGTCCTGGTGTCTGGGCTGAGGCCCTGCTGCAATCCTGTAGTGATCACTCATGATGGCAGCGGCTGGAAGAATACCGAGAACGGCCACGAGGAGGGAAATTTCACAGACACAGCCTGCTTGCCACCTGAGGCAGAGGGACTCTGTCTTTCATTTTAACACATAAAATATGTGTTGAGATGGTGATATTTTTCAGGCATAAATCTTGAACACTGAAAGTTCAATCTTGTTCTCTCAACTCTGGAGTGATTTCAGGCTGTGCCGCCACCAGAGGCTCCAGTACAACACAGGACACATGGGATTTCAGAAGGGGAGGCCGGGAGAGCCAGGAAGTCACCACCAAGGAAAAACTAGTAAATTTCCATCAGCTGTCTGCAAGGCTTTTGTATCCTGGGTTAATTACTGTGACAACTAAGGAGCAGAAACCGCCGAGCAATGAAGGAAACCACAAGATCAGTCTCATCAAGTCCTCATTGGAAAGAACCCGTGAGGACTCCATGCCACAGACTCATGCAGTGGGACCTAAGCCACATTGTTGTTCTGCTTGCTGTTCTAAAACTCCAGGATACAGAGCCCACTCAGACCAGACCACTCCCATTCACACAGCACTCTGCCTTCCAAATGGTATGCAATGAGACAAAACTGACCCTCTGCATCTTTTACTCTTCCAAAGAAACATTCTTAACGAGAGTTTGAAACACTGGGGATCATAAATAGATGAAATTTAGCAAAAGCAGACTGAAGCAGCAATCACAGATACTGCATGGGTCTACGCTAGGTCCTCTACGTATATGTTATTGTTGTTTAGCTTGGGGTTTTTGTGGGACTCCTAACAATGGGAATGGGGATATCTCTGACTCTTTTGTCTGCTCTTGGGATCCTTTTCCTCCTCCTGGCTTGCCTTGTCCAGCCTTGATATGAAGGTTTGTGCCTAGTCGTATTGCGTCTTGTTATGCTGTGTTCAGTTAATATCCCTGGGAGTCCTGCTCTTTTCTGAAGGGAAAGAGAGGAGGAGTGGATCTGTGGGAGGGGAAGTGGGAAGGCTGGGAGGAGTGGAGGGAGGGGAAACTGCAATTGGGATGTATTGTTTGAGAGAGGAATAAAGGAAAAGAAACACAAAGACTGTCTAAGTGCCGCATTCAGTTAGCTAGTATAGCTGAACATTTGGGATGGGAGAAGAAATGATTGAGCCAGCCTGGATCAGGGATTGTTAAGTTCTTTTCCTTAATTGATCTATTAAGTACGATCCAATCTTGACCTTCTGGCCATCTACTCATCATTTCACTGCTTCCTCTCTAGTGAAGAACATAATTTCTGAAGACGCACTCAAGGGTCCTTTCACAGGTTCCCACGGACACCAAATGGGAAGGAGTCAGGGCAACAGGAAGGATCTCGGGTCGAACTTCCATCCTCCCATCCGGATTGCACTGGTTCAGTCTGATATCAATTTGGTAAGACTAAGAAACAGCCAGGAGGGTGTAACCCACAGGTGTAACTGACGGGTCATTAGTCCCTCCATGGTGTCATGCTATCACAGCAATACTCGGAGGTGGAGAAGAGTAGAAGGTGAAACAATTGGAAAAAGAAAGAACAGGACTGGGGGTCAGATGCTGGTTGTGCTCTGGGCTCTTTCCTCACTCCTTCTTTAATTTTCCTCCTTCCTGGGCAGCTCTACTCCACCATGCCCTTGCTGCCATGATGGGTAGATGTAGTGGGTAGCTGTTCCAGCTTTGACCTGGAAGTACTACTCCCGTTGAGGGCTTCCAGTAACTGTCACGCCTATGAGTCAGGGCCAAGACAGGAGCCCTTAAGACCCAGATCTGGATAAGCTGGCTCTCTTGGTTCTTGGTGATCCTGGATGCTGGATGTAGGTTTAGCAGAGTTCTCCAGAGAACACCGCTGGACTGCACTTCACCTCTCCCAGACCCTGTAAACTATCCCTTTACTTGTAAGTTACCGCCCCCCCAAATAAACCTCTCTTTTAACTACATAGAGTTGCCTTAATACTTCCACCAATAGACAGACACCTCTGAGACCATGAACCAAAATCAATCTTCTCCCTTTTGTTGTTTCAGTCACAGAGACAGGAAACATAATGGAGATGAGAGACTCATTCCTTTACAGCAGTGGTTCTCAACCTTCCTAATGCTGTGACCCCTTATTCCTCAGGTTGTGGTGACCTCCCCCCAAACCATAAAACGGTAATTTTGCTACTGCTATTCATCATAACTGACATGTAGGATATCAGATATATGATCCCTGTGAAAGGGCCATTTGACCCCAAAGGGGTCATGACCCCCAGAGATTGAGAACCTCTCTTTTACAGCTTCCACTCATCTTCAGGGAAAAAGAACAAATGAGTCCCTCTTGACTCTCCTGCTACCCACACATACTGACTGGGCCTCTGACTGGATCCTGTGGCTTCTCTGAGGTCTGTGGTTGGCAAGTGGGGAGCACAGCCTGGAGATCAAGCTGGGTTACTGTGAGCACAGCACCATGTGCTGCTGGTCAGCATGCAGATTCTCAGAAGGACCCTCCACCTCTAAGGAGACACTGGCTGGCAGCCCCATAACCTCCCTGTCAATCTCACTCAGCAGACTGGCTGCATCATGTAGCATAAGAGTCCCCATTCTGGACATTGGACAAAAGACAAAAAAAATGAGCCATAAATGGAGTATGGACTGTCTTTCTCTAAACTGCAGGATTTACTCAAATCTGAATGGGCAGGAGTTGCTGGAAAAGGGCTAGGATTAGAAGGAGGACAACCTCAGAGCAAACTGCCAAACTTTGTTTTAATTCTTGATGTTAATTGTCTGATAACTAAGCTTCCTAGATTGTAGTAATACGACATAGGTAACAGCCCTCAGTGGTAATATTTCATCCAGGCTTGTTGGGGCAATTTGAAAATATCATTAAGGAGACACATCATACGATAGAGTATGGCAAAAGTGTGATGATCACTGGAGATTAAACCCTCAAACATCATGTGGCCCCCACAGTGTACAGCTCCTGCTCAGTTAACACTTGGCTGGAAGCTGAGCTTCTGTTTTAGACATAGAGGCCTGAGAGTCCTCTGTCAGGGTTTTAAAACATCGTGTATATTCTCAAAAGGCACATTCTGATGCAATGACCTTCACAATAGAGATGAGATGGTTTTCTTTTCACAATGAAAGAACACAAAGAAAGGAAAATTCACCCAACCTTGCTGTGGGATGGTCTGTATGTCAAACATGTTGCTTATTGGTCAATGAATAAAACACTGATTGGCCAGTGGTCAGGCAGGAAGAAGTATAGGCGGGACAAGGAGGAGAGAAGTCTGGGAAGTGGAAGGCTGAGGAGACACTGCCAGCCACCACCATGACTAACAGCATGTGAAGACGCCGGTAAGCCACAAGCCATGTGGCAAGGTATAGATTTATAGAAATGGATTAATTTAAGATATAAGGACAGTTAGCAAGAAGCCTGCCACGGCCATACAGTTTGTAAGCAATATAAGTCTCTGTGTTTACTTGGTTGGGTCTGAGCGGCTGTGGGACTGGCAGGTGAGAGAGATTTGTCCTGACTGTGGGCCAGGCAGGAAAACTCTAGCTACAAATGGCGCCCAACGTGTTGGCAAGAGTTTCCACCTAAAACCTGAGAAAAAAGATACTAAAACGGAGCTAAAAACAGTTCCTAGTTGTCTCTCTCAAGTTAGTGGCGGCCTGCGTGTTTGAGTCACTATGGCGGGTTCCTGGCGTGTGCGCTCGACCTGCAGTATGGCGGGAATGAGGCGTCTGCCAGTGGCACATTAACTGCGTGGTGGATTTAGCCTTTGCTAGTACAAAACAAAAAAAAAAAAGAGGTTTCTGGGCTACACGCTGCTTTGATAGAAGCATAGACCCACGAAGGCTCCCAGAGCTGGTGGTAAAAGTATCACCGCCATGTTGGGAAGCTGAGGTGGGCAGAGCCAGCAGCCATAGCGCCGTTTCAGTCTTAGAATACTGCAGTTTAAAGTAACAGGCTCAAGGTAATATAAAAAATAAGCCACATAAAGATGGCTACCACACAGAGAATCTGGATTATGTTCTCTTTGATATTCGTAACTGAAGAAAAACATTTGATTGCAAAAGCTGTTGAGTTATGCCAAAATGTATATTTTAAAGGTACCTTGACTTCAAAATTTGGATGGTAAGGATATGTTGCTTTGGAAAGGAAGCTCTGCTTTTGTTTCCACAGAAAGCCAGAGGCTATGGATTTATTCCAGATTAAAATACATCTGGTTTGACCAGCCAAGACCCCCTGAAAGGTCTCCGATGACACCATTGTAGTGGGTAACCATTCCAGCTTTGGTCTGGAAGTTCCAACCCTTTGAGGCTTCCGTAACTATCACGCCTACAAGGCGGGGCCAAGGGAGGGCTGAAGACCTGAGATCGGGATGCGCGGCGCTCGCTTGTTTCCTGGACCTGGACGCGAGAGGTAGACCGAGGAAAGTTCTCCAGAGAACACCGCCGGACTGCGCTGCGTCTCTTCCAGAACCCATCATCTACCTATCCCTTCATTTGTGAGTTACGCCTTTAAATAAATCTCCTTTTAACTACGTGGAGTGGCCTTAGTAATTTCGCCAATACACCATAGCTCAGATGATCCAACATCCAGAACCGTTTCAAGGCAACTGGCTCAGACAATACACTCTCACGGACTACTCCATAATTCTAAAATTTTCTTTGTATCCCCATAAGATACAGCGCCCCCCCTCCAGCAGGAAGTAGTAAGAGAAGCTACGCCCAAATTCCCAAATTATATGTAATTTTACTATGTTAATGTTAAAATCTTCCTTTTTGAAAAAAAAGAAAAGGGGAAGTGCTGTGGGATGGTCTGTATGTCAAACATGTTGCTTATTGGTCAATGAATAAAACACTGATTGGCCAGTGGTCAGGCAGGAAGAAGTATAGGCGGGACAAGGAGGAGAGAAGTCTGGGAAGTGGAAGGCTGAGGAGACACTGCCAGCCACCACCATGACTAACAACATGTGAAGACGCCGGTAAGCCACAAGCCATGTGGCAAGGTATAGATTTATAGAAATGGATTAATTTAAGATATAAGGACAGTTAGCAAGAAGCCTGCCATGGCCATACAGTTTGTAAGCAATATAAGTCTCTGTGTTTACTTGGTTGGGTCTGAGCGGCTGTGGGACTGGCAGGTGAGAGAGATTTGTCCTGACTGTGGGCCAGGCAGGAAAACTCTAGCTACACAACCTCTTGTGACTCAGACTGAAGCACTGTTTTGAATAATTTCAGTCTTCTAGTTAGAGAGTTGGGACAGATGAGCGCACACCAACAACACACCAAGTGTATGAACAACACACCAAGTGTATGAACAACACAACAAATGGACCAACAACACACCAAATGGACCAACAACACACCAAATGGACCAACAACACACCAAATGGACTAACAACACACCAAGTTTATGAACAACACACCAAGTGGACCAACAACACACCAAATGGACCAACAACATACCAAGTGTATGAACAACACACCAAGTGGACCACTTTGGAGTCCATCTCACATACTTCTCTCAGTTGCTCCTTTTAGCAGATGTCAGGGCATATTTTCAAGTTAATACCTGTGTCTGACTCATCATTGTTGTTGTTATACAGTGTTTCACTTTTTCCAGAGGCCATACAATCATGATTTGATCACTGCATTCTGTGACTTTTTTCTATTATAAATAATACTGCCATTCCTATACCTGGTTAGCTTGGTGTACCTAGGTCCTCTGCATCAGAAATGATACTAGAAGTTTGCCTCCTAAGCCCAATATTGTGATGCCTTAAACTGGTGACATAGATTGCCTTACAGCAGGGTGTTCCCATGCCCTGGGCCCTCTGACTTGCAAAAGCACACACTTTATTCTAGGTCTCAATTCTATATGTTTCTGAGAGTGTTGGAACTTGTGCCAGTCTCAACTCACCTGCACCAACATGTGCCAGGAATAATCTCCATTCACCTAAATGTGCTCTAAGGTTTCCAGTTGGAGAGGGATGATGGCTTTTACTCTATTTTTAGTTCCTTTTTTTAAAAACCATACATTAGTTTATGTATAGTGATGCAATTTACATATTAAATAGCACCATAACACAATGATTTTCTTTTACCACTTTAAAAAAAAAGAATAATGGGGAAATTTTAAGGTTAGAAAATCTTTCTCTTAGAACAATTCATTTTAAAACTCATGTTTACTAAGTGGGTCAGTGGGACAAATGTACTCAGTGACTACTGGTATCCACGTCCCGCAGCACTAAGGGACAATGGGATGAAAAGGAAAGCTCAACTTCACAGTCGCTGCCTCAGACAAAGAACAAGTGCCGTGTGCTGACAGAGGCAAAATAACTCTTGCTTCTTCAATACACAGGAAGTTGAGTTCACATACCCACCATGGGGGCAGAAGGAGGGCAATTGTTGCAGAATAGAAAACAGGAAAAAAAAGGCTTGATTTCCTTTTTTCTGATTGCTGGGTACTTTTGCTTTTCATTCCATCCTTCCTCACCACCCAACGTCACTCTCTCTTGCCCCTTTTCCAAACTGTGTGCTACACTCACACTTACACCTATTTACACAGACACATGTCTCTTACATCTGCTTATGTATATACATGCTTACATTACAGGCTAGGATCCTCTGAGTGAAAACATGTGTCTTCTTTTTCTTTCTGAGTTTGGGTCACCATGATTAATACGAGTCCATCCATTTTTCTGAAATTTTCATGATCTCGTTTTTCATTATAGCTGAATAATATTCCATTGTTTATATGTATCACATTTTCCTCAGCCATTCGTCTGCTGATGGACATCTAGGCTGTTGCCACATCCTTGCTATTGTAAACAGAGCTCTGACATTTCTAGTTCTTTGCTGTTGTTTCTGGGGGCGTTACCTTTGTGGGCTGAAGAGAAAAGTACCCGTGGAGTGTGTAAACATGTAATTAAGCTGACATTTGGCCCAGAAGTTCATGTCACACTCATTGACATTAACTCAGCATGATCAGATTTGAGTTCATAATATGTAATTTGAATATATGCACAACTATACTAAGTATTTATTGCCATCTCCAGGGGTCCTTTAATATATATAGATGTCACCATCTCTGAAGTCAGTAATTGAAGAACCTGGGAAGATTCATTTGGCTGAAAATGTGAAAATTTAAACATCTCTAAACAAAGGTTGTTCTTTTTTTTTTTTTTTTTTTTTTTGGTCATGCCATTCTGAGACTCTGTTCTCATGGTTATCAAATACTGTTTAACATTGATATTCAAATAATTGGATCTGTTTTTAGCTTTTATGGATTGAAGAAGAATTGAAGCCGGTGCTTATGGAAATAATTGGATCTCTCTATATACAGGATTTAGCCTTAATTATGTGCATATTGTTACATTGTCCTCACGGTCGCTAATGACTGGGAGCCTGTTGCTCCATGCCAGTGCACAAATACGCAGAGCAAAGCTAGAAGGTCGGCCCGGAGACTCACTCTGTGCAAGGCAGAATTACCCTCCTGACAGCCCATAGGGCAGAATGTGTTCTATAGGGTCTTTTCAGAGCATTATTTTGATTTGCAGCCACGCTCCCAATTGTAAAATAAGTGCCCAGCCGCACACGGGATCAAAGAAAATCAATCAAAGAGATCCTTTGCCAAGTATCCATCAGCCTTCCAAGCCATTCCTCCTAGAGATCCTTCTGATTCATCCCACCCTGTCGGGAAAACCCAATCAAATGAGCAAACTAATGTGAACTTTTTTTGTCTCTAAATGCTGAGATTGAAGCAGACAGATTTAATAGTGGCATTAATTTGTTATGCTCTGGGAGATTAATGTATATGAGCCCTACTTCCCATGGACTCCCAGGAATTAGGCAAAAGAGTATCCATAGTGGAATCTCCTGGAAGAGAAAGCTTTCCCAGGGTTCAGGTTAGGATTCCCCATGACATGCTGAGGAGACGCTGTATCCATTACTTTCTATTGCTGTGATAAAAACACCACAACCAGGGTAACTGACAGCAGGCAACCTACAGAAGGAAGGGTTTATCTGGCTTAGGGTTCCAGAGGCTTAGAATCCGTAATGGTGGGGACAGCATGGCGGCAAACGGCAGGCACAGCAGCTCGAGCAGGAGGCGAAAAGATGACATCCTCCACCATAGAAAGAGGGACCTGATACTGGGACATGGCTTGGACCACTCTAACCCTGCCCCTAGTGATGTGCTTCCCCCAACAAGGCCACACCTGCTAGATCTCCCCTGACAATGCTGTCAACTGGCGATCAAGTGTTCAAATACCTGAGCCAATGGGAGACTTTCTTGTTCAGACCATCACACATTGCCACGTGCTGCTGTGGAGTCCAGACAGGGCACCAAAGTGTCTATTGTTCAAATCGCAGTCACTCAGCTATGAAAGAGAGAGGCTGGAAATTTGGCTATAAGGGAACACTTGCCTAGCATGCACGAGGGCCTTGGGTTCAGTCCCCATCAAGGAAAACAGGGAATTTAGAAGAGATAGTGCCCCATAGAGATGGTTTGACTATAGATAATTGAATGCGGTCTGAACTTCAGGGGCATTTCCACACATGCCTAGTTCAGATGATACTCAAGACTCTTAGATTTCACAGTTCTCTGTGTTCCTTGTAAATGTTTACAAGCCCATGTCTTAGGGGATTGAGCCCATGAAACCATGTATAAGTAACCCCCCCTCCCCTTCTCTGTACATCCTCCTTTGGCTCCGAAGTCATGGATCAGTCTAGGCCAAGAATAGCAACAGAAACAGAGGCCAGCCTCCCTCACACTGTGTTAGTGTGTCACAGTGTGATTTCCTCTGGTGATCTCTCCTGAGTATGTAAAACATGAAAACTGAGACTCCAAACAAAACCCACACACAGCAAACACCAGCTCTTCTTCCGAGCATTCCCAACAGGACCTAGGTTTTCTTCATTTCTCTGGGATGACTAGAGTCTGCCAGGTCCTTCTGTGTATGTATCCTCTGTCCCACCTCTTTGTAGGTAAAATGTCACCACGCTGAGTCTGAGGCTGTATGGGGATACCCTCACTACACACCAAACTGAACTGAGGCCAGACATCAGGGCTGAGAAAACCCTTGCTTGGTAGGTCTGAAAGGTCTCCGAACTCCAAGTCCCTGTCCCCTTCCATCAAACCCCATGGTCTTCCCCGCTTCTAGGACACACCTGAAAAGCTCTCCCAAAGCCTCTCAGAGCTAAGGGTACTGAGAGAGGAAATGTAATGTATACCCTCTCTCTTTTGATCCCATCTAATGCCTTCCTTTAAATACCAAGGTATTAACAGATAAACCATGCGGAAATGGGTGAATAGATGATTTGCGTCTTCCTCGGCATTACATGGGGGATTGGACTGGATTAAAATTTCATCATTTATCTTCCACAGTCCCCAAAATCCAGTGTTATTTTTACCATTCTACATAAGCCAAGCCGATGTGCTTACATGACTTAGCCTTTTAGGCTGTGAAATCCATTTGCTTTATCCATTATACTTCCAAGATGACTGATACAGAACAAATACATAATAAAATCTAGTAATTATACAGGAAAAAATGCCCTGCCTAGGTAAAACTAGACTTGAAGAGAGGTATACTGTACTTATTTTAACAGGTGTGTGGGTATGTGTGTGTGTGTTTGTGTGTGCACATGTGCACACATGCCTGTGTATATGTGTTTGTGTATGTGACATGTCAGTGTGCCCAGGACTTTGCCAGGACAGAAGTGTGATCTGATTGGCTGAGTTATGCTATGTACTCAGCCTTGAACAAGGCCACCTGTGCTCTGACTGAACTCTATGCTGTCTTCTCTCTCCCAGCTGTTGATTGAATTAGAAATGTGGGGGGTGGGTTGGCACACTTAGTAAAGTCCTTCAGGCAGAAAGAATTCCCCTCATATCCAAGCACATGGATAACATTTCCTCTGAATGACAAGGGTGGAAATAAACCCATAGGCATTGTGCTGCTGAATGTTTCTGCACAAGTCCTAGAAGTTTGCAAGTCATTCTCAATATTGAGAGCAGAGGTAACAGATGTTTCTGGATCTTTCAGATCTTCCTTTTAAAATCTCCTCAAAGACTAAATGAAGCATCTAAACATTTTTTTTACCCTAAGAATGAAAGTAGTTGATAGCAGATGTTTGCATCTTGGCATTCTTGTTTATCATTGATGAAAAAATAATTTTGGAGGTAAACCCATCATTTCCAAGCATATTTCCTATAGAAAATCTACATACCAAATGTAGATACCTGAGAACAGAATAAGAACTCTGATGTGCAGAC
>CABHPR010108470.1:11541-25264 GCA_902168415.1 Peromyscus melanophrys | reverse complement strand
AGAGAGAGAGAGAGAGAGAGAGAGAGAGAGAGAGAGAGAGGGAGAGAAAAGACTAAAAGACAGAGATGAGACAGAGTGCACAAAATTGAGACAAATAATTTGCAATAATTACATGGGCAATTTTTGCTGATTCAAAATAAGATCATTTAACATAAATATGGACTGTAAATAGTCAAGATACACATCTACACTCTATCAGAAGTAATTTCCCCAAAGTTGACTTTAACTAGACCATTGATAACAAGTTTTTAAAAAACCTTTTATTGTAGATTATAAACATTATATTGTTAAAAAATGTCATTTAGATTATATTAACACAAGCTATGCTTGGATACTATGAGTTCTGCCACTAAAAGTCCTAAATTTTCAAGCCAATGCCCTATCATTTTTTTAAATGGATTTTCTTTGTATTTTACTATTATACTATAAATATCCAAATTTTCTAGGTTAAAAAAAAGCTTGTCTATTCATCCAGCTACAAGAGAAAGAAACAAAATAAACATTAATAAAACCACAAAATTGGCAATTATACCTGTGTTGTAATAGTAAATATTCTTGGTAACTTCTGAACACAAAATACATTTGCAACTTAATGTTATATTCAGACCTTTGTTTTAGAGAGGAAACAAATACTCTGAAGACATCTGTCAGGGATTTAAGTCTATAACCAGGTCTTACCATATTTACCATGTAATCTATAGTCGCTGGAAAAGGTTGATTTACCATCTAATCTAAAATATATTACTCCAGATTTCATTACTGTAGCCAAAATTTCATGCATTTTGTGGTGTCCAGAAAATTACTAAGATATGCATGTATTCATGTGAGAGAACTTTCTGCAGGTTTTTCTACTTATTTTAAAACTCCACATGAAAGGAAATACACTAGAAAATGGGACCCCATACATTTAGAAACTTGACAATTTTGCAGATGCATGCATACTAAGCATATTTATTCACTCTACTCATTATTAAATGTCTCCTTTAAGTTTATTTATTATTATTAGATATATATTCTTTCAAGAAAGATAGATTCCATTTAAGGGCATGAGATGATTGAATTTTGGCTTTTGCATAATTATTCAGTATTAATAGTGTGCTTTGTGTGAATCTTTATAGAGAATTTACACACACTATTCAAGTTGGGTAACACTATATAATCAATTTCACAATATGTCTCATTTCCCTCTAAGTACTAGACTTGAAATTCTATACTTAAGATATGCCACTGCTTATGGCATAAAACAAAATCTCTGGAGTAAAGGAATTTCAGGGGTAGGAGATTATATTTCATTTTATAATGTCAAAAGATACACGAAAATATTCATAACAGTTAAGAAGTCTGACCTTTAAATTAGTCACATCAAATTCCAGGCATGAACATTAAAATTAGCTCATGGCCAATCTATTTCTGAAAAAAAAAAAAAAAAAGAAGGAACAGCGTGGTCATATTACAAAGGCTGTTACATTTGAAAGATCTTTAAAGAATGGGTTAATTATGTGGAAAACAAAATCAAGAATTTTAAGGTTATGAATTAAGGATGAAGAATATGATATGTTGACTCTAAGTTTTTGAATGTGGACATTATCATGATGTTCTTCAAATTGCTTCTCTAGTGGTGGTGGCTACAAACTTGAGCCTGTTGTAATCTCTCCCCTTGCCTTCCTTGTGACCAGAGAGTTTTCAAGTTGGTGAGCTGAAGTGAATTTTAATATGTGGCTAAAGTGTAGTTAATAAATACACTGGAGAATTCACCTTGGCCAGATGGGCAGATCTTTACTCCTTACATTTCCCATCACCTACAGCTTGTTCCAGACGGTTAAGGCAAAAGGACTTAGACAAACATGTTCTCAGCCACAAAGCCTCAGAGTTCTCTGTTTTATTCCCCATCTCCTTTTTATTTTTGCTTTGCTCTCTTTCTTTCTTTCTTTTTTTTTTTTAACTTTTATTACTTTACAAAGAATCAAGTTTCTTTATGGCATTTCCCAAACAACATTTGTCTTTATTGTTTCTTTCCTGACTTCTCATCTCCTCCCTCCTTGTGCTCTTAGCCCAGTAGCTTTCTCTGTACTTTCTTGTCATGTGCGACCTATTGAATTTCTCAACACTCTTTGTTACAGTCTCATAGGCCTTTATTTCCATGCATGAAAACATTTAAAATTAGGATCTGCATGTAAGAGAATGTGTCACTTTCCTTACTAATTTCCAGATCAATTCATCATCCTGAAATTTTTTTATAATTTCATTCTTCTCGATAGTGCAGTATTGGGATTAATCCATGGAGTCTATTTAATGATCAAAGAAATTTATTTGGGGATTAACTCACAAGACAGAATAAAGGAATTTCTCACAGGATCCTGGAAGAGTGAGGCATGGTTCAACGCGGTTCTCTGGTGAGCTCTGCCCTGGTCTGTACCAGCATCCAAAAGCACCAGGTAGCGAAGCAAAGAGGAAGCCGTCTATGTGCATCCTAGGTCTTAAGGGTCCCTAGTGGCCACACCCCACGGGCATGTACTTCAAGGTCATAGGCAGGTGTAACAGCTACTTGCTAACCTTACTAGGGACAGTGCTTCAAGGCATGACTCAAATAACCACCCACTACAGTGCAATAAAATTCCCTTGTGTATGTCTGTCATATTTTCATTATTCATTCTTCTATTGATTGTCATATAGGTATCTCACATCCCTGATAAGATTTGTTCTTATGTACATTCTTGTGGGGGAGCATGAGAATGAGATAGTTTTGCTAATTCCTTCTTGGCAAATTCATTAGGACATACATGAAAGCTACTGGTTTAGGAATGTTGATTTTGTATCCTGCAACTTTATTAGATGTAATAGTTTTCTAGTAAAATCTTAGAGTCTCTTAAGTATAGAATCCCGTTGTCTGAAAAATAATTTCAATTCTTTCTTTCCCATTTTTTATCTGTTCATATCTTTTTCTTGTCTTACTTCTCTAGCTAAGACTTCCAGCACAATACTGACTAAGAATGGAGACAGTGGGAATCCTTTTCTCCATTTCAGATTTTAATGGGAATGTTCTCAGTTTTTCTCCATTTAGTGTTATCCGTAGGTTTGTCACATAAAACCTTTATTATTTTAAGGTATATTCTATCTATTCCTAATGTCTCTAGGTCTTATGTCATGAAGGCGTATTGAGCATTATTAAATACCTTTTCCATATCTCTAGAGATTATTGTGTGATTTCTGTCCTTAAGTTTGTGTATGGTAAGTAACAATTATTTATTTCTGTACATTGTAACAACCTTGCAACCTTGAGGTGATGCCACTTGATCTTGATGTGGGATCTTTGCATTTGTCATGTGTACCGAGCACTTCTGTACTCTCTCATGTCACCTTGTAATGAGTCAACGTTTTAGCAAGAATGACAACCTACATGCTCTGTGGTTTACTGGGAGAGGCGATTGGACCATACTTTGCTTTAGACCCTGGGCACCTTACCACTCCTATATTATCTTAGGCTTCTCTGTAGCTTTACCATAGGATGACTGTTGGAACCTATCAACATCTGTGCACACACACAACCTGGATCTTCCTGAAGTCAATGTCACTCTTGACAAATGTATGATGGGAGCTGATAGATAACCCTTGAGGTTGATGGTTATTTTATAATACTGTATCTCATACAGTACTTCCATCCTACATTTCTGCTGTCACAAATTACCATCAAAATGCTAACATTCCACCTTATTATATTAAAATACTTTGATTTAAAATGAGCTTTCTCTGTTATGCTATATGCTGCCACCATGCTTCAGCAATGTCCTTGGTGAAGATTATGTACTCCATCATTGCAACTTACTTTTCCCCAAAATCATTTTCAAGAAGTATTTTCTCCTTAAAATCTACTTGAATGTGGGATTCAAAAACACATATCCATAGTCACTAATAATTTAAGTATCAAGTTTTAAAAACAAATAGAATGGCCAGGCATGAAGGCATACACCTTTAATACTGGAGTCAGAGGCAGGATTGCAAGAGATTTAGCCCCACTTTGGTTATGTAGCAAATTCTAGGCTATCCTAGACTGTAGATCAAGACTCCACATTCCCCCCAATTAAACTAAATCAACCAACCAAGCAAACAATAACAAAAACCCCAACTCTAAATGTTTTGAAGGGAAGATATTTTATAACATGTTCAAACTTTTGATGAATAAGAAAATTAACAGTTGTCAAATTATATATATAATATATAACATGATATATATATTATCAAGCTCTTGTGTTAACCTTGTTTAGAGCATAGAAGAGCATAGAATTAAACACTTGAGAAAGTAGTGGATTTTTGTTTTTGCTTGGGGTCTATGAAGCAAACTTCCTGTGTTAAGTTTCAGGATGCAACACGAGTGAGCTTGTTAAAATAAATAAATCAATGCAATGTTACCAGAAAGGTATGGTGTTTTTTGTTTGTTTGTTTTTTTATTGTTTTTGTCTAAGACAATATTGGATACTGCTCTGTTAGTCTGGCATTATCTACTTCGTATTACAAATAATAGATTCATCAGTTCATCTCTCTCTGATTATTGGCATGGCCTGATAATTATGTCTTTCTAAGCTTAAACTGTGAAAAACTGTCTCTGATAATGCCTAAGCCAGAAATATTTGCCCCAAATAAAACCCCCTTCTGTTTAAGATCAAATGATAAAATTTGCTGAATGGGCAGTAAATAAGTACACTAAAAATGTATTTCTAATATCAAAATCTTTGGTAACCTTAGATTAGTTGGATGTTGGATAAACTGATAAAAATTCAATGATTGGTCCAATTAAAAAAAAAACCCAATGAATCATGTATGACGTTGCTAGCTCAATAAATGTGCCGTGCTTAAAGAGTCTTACTTAGGATTCCATTTGCTGTTGATAAACACCATAAGCAAAAGTAACTTGGAGAGGAAAGGGTTTATCCCAGTTTACAACTCCCAGGTCACATGGTCTGTTATAGAAGGAAGTCAGGGTAGAAACCTGGAGGTAAGAACAGGTGCAGAGGCCACAGAAGAGTGCAACTTCCTGGGTGCTCCTCATGACTTGCCATGCTTGCTCTCTTAGAACACCCAGGACCACCTGCCCAGGGTTGGCACAGCCCAGAATGAGCCGAGCTCTCCCACATCTATCATTAATCAAGAAAAGTCATTGCAGATTTGCTTACAGGCAAATCTTCTTGAGGCGTTTTCTCAATGGAAAGTCCCTCTTCTCAAATGACTCTAGTCTGTGTCAAGCTGACATAAAACTGACCAGCACAATGTATAAATAAGATAATAAACTCATAAAATATAAAAGACATGCTGAACATTTATGACACACGTCAGAAACTATTCTAAAAGAGTCAGTCTATCTGAGAGTATGAATTTTAACCTCACATTTCATTCTCTCTCTTTGTAAACTGAAGGATGAAAATATGTTGAGTGGCAGGTCACACTAGTTTTGGAGCTTGTGTCTGTCTTGAATAATAATTTTGAAAATGGAAAAACTGTTCTGTATTATTGTAGAGAGGGAGGACCATTGTCACGTAAACAAAAGGACCTCAACAGTAATTTAACCTGAGTTACATACTTGACAGCTTACTCCCTTGCCAGACTTCCCCATTCTTTCAGTATAAAAATAAATAATGGATTTTGCCTAATTTGCTTTTCCAAGTAGGACATCTATTTAATATAGCTACACATTACAAATGCATATATTTTATTACATACAAAAAATTTAACGTGGTGTTCTGTACCACGATGAATTAGGGATTAAGAATTAAATGCTAAATGAAGCAATTAATGTATGATAATATAGTTTTAGATTATATTTTGGTTGGTGTGCAAATATGTTACCCAGCCTATATTTATGGGTTTTGTGATTCAAATGAACAATTTGTATACAAGTACCATGTTTTTGTGCCAAGAGAATTCATTTTATTCCTTTGAATAAAATCTTTTCATGTTTGTCATACTGCAGTCAAAATTCTTTGGAAATAATACAATGAATTATTATAATAATCAACTGTGGAACTGATAAATATTCTTTTGTTAAAGAGAAAAAAGAAAAATTCAGGTGGAAGCACCAGGGATGAATATTATGTGTAAGGGAGAAATTCTCTCTTTAAAAAGACAGTGTCCCTTTAAAACATCCTTATTGTACCAGAGAATTAATAACTTTATTTCCTCTGATGATCCAGTGCTCTGATTTAGGAAAATAATAAAGAAGAAAATTTTTCCTGGAACTCTTAATGTAGTGGAAATGCATTGATTATATTGAATTTATGATTACTTTATAGGAACTAACTCTATTTTATATAGTTTATATGCATATCATATTGAATATAATGTAAATGTAATATACCATGTCCTTATGAGATGAGAAAATCACCTAGAACAATGAGCTTATTTATTTGTGACTCTTAAAAGATGACGTTAAACAAACCATAACACCTATTTTACTTACCTCCAGCATTATTTAAGTATCCCGATAGCCAGGTAGGGTGGTGCATCTCTTTAATTCCAGTACTCAGGAGACAGAGGCATGTGGATCTCTAAATCAAACAAACAAACAAACAAACAAACAAACAAGTTCTGAGTGCTAGACTATCACAACTGGAAGTGACAACTGTATTCCATTATGTCACTGTTGAATATTGCTATAGTTCAGGCAATTGCATATTTAATTCACTATATTTTACTAACTAATTAATAAAATGAAATTTCACAGACAAGAACTGTAAAGTACTAAAGCAAAGAAGTGGGAATAGATAGCAGATCTTATGTAAAATTCTATAAGCATATAAAATTTATTTAAGAAAACTTTCAAGATGTACAAAAACCATCTGTGATAAACATAGCTTCTTCTTATTATTATTATGTGATATTTGTTCTGTTTTGATTTCTATTGCATTGATAAACATCATGACCAAAATCAACATAGAAAGGAAAGGGTTTATTTGGCTTATATTTCCTGATCACAGTCTATCACAGAGGGAAGCTGAGGCAGGAACTTAAGCAGGGTAAGAAAATGGAGGGAAAGCTGATACAGTGGCCATGGAGGAGCACTACTTACTGGCTTGGTCCTCATGGCTTTCTCAGCCTGCTTTCTTATAGACCGTAGGTGTCCAGGGTTGGCAGCACATACACTGGGATGGGGCCCTATGGTGATATTTTAATTGTGATTTTATTTGTATGTTAATAAAAAAAAGTTGTCTGGAGATCAGAAGTCATAGTCATTAAGCAGAAGTCTGACAGTGGTAGCACACACCCTTAATCGGATCACATTGCAGGCAGAGTCTCTGTGTGTTCAAGGACACAGCCAGCATGGTGACATACGCCTTTATTCCCAGTACCAACCATAGAGACCTGGAGGGCTGTATAGACAGGCAGTGATGAGGAAGTCATGTGGTTGGGTTTAGAGCCAATGAGAAGGCAGAACAGAAAGGCCATAAAAAGACAGGACACAGGAAGAAGGTCTCTCTCTCAGGGGAAGGATGGCAGCAAGTGGTAAGATAAGGTGGTCTTAGCTTTTGGCTACTGCTCTGATCTCTGGGCTTTTAACTCTTTATTTGGCTCTGTGTTTCTAATTTAACAAGACCATTTAGAATTACATCTACAGGGCCACCTACATTAATCAGTAATCAAGAAAATACTTCCACAGACTTATCAATAGGCTGTGATGGAGGTGTCTGTTTTCCCAGGTGACACAAGCTATTTCAAGTTGGCAAAAACAAAACTAGCAAATAATTGTAGCTACATGTAAACTTGGTACTTTTTATAAATTTTAAGAGTTTTATACCTATAATTTTCAAATGTTTAAAACCCAGTAAGGAAGTACACAGAGGCTCTCTGTTCACCCAGACCCAATCCCTCAGGCTAGCACTGCAACAGAACACCAGCTTCAGCCTCCCTTTCCCTCTGCCAAGGCCTCCTGTGGATACCACAGATTCCCATCCTGACCTACCTCCCCACACTCATTTACACATCAGAGCTTCCAACACCAGTAGGCATCCCCTGTGGACACACCAGCCAAGCAGCTTAATAAAATAGGTAACACATAACCCACATACTCTCCGAAAATCCAGAGAGAGAAGAAAAACCCAGGAATAAAACACCCACTCAACAAGGACAAACACCTAGACCTATAATCACCCCTAAGAAGATGCCTAGACACCAGCATAAGAATCCAATCAATAACAGGCAGGATAATATATCTCCACTAGAGCCCAGCTATCCTATCTATCACAACAGGCCCTCAATATTCCAACAGAGCTGAAGCACAAGAAAAGGACCTTAAAACCAACAATATGAAGATGATAGAGGTTTTTAAAGAGGAAACAAATAAACCCCTTAAAGAAATCTAGGATAAGAGCCAATTGGAGAAAATCAATAAATCCCTTAAAGAAAGCCAGGAAAACACAAACAAACAATTGGAGTAAATGAATAAATCCCTTAAAGAAACATAAGAACAAAAACTTGAAAGAAACAAATAAAACTATTCAAGACCTAAAAATAGAAATAGAAGCAAAAAAAAAAAAAAAGAAAAACAAACAAACAAAAAGGAAACAACCAAACAAAACAAAAACAAAAACACGAAGTTAGGTAATTGTCCAAAGGAAAAATTTAGAAATTCAAACAGGAACTGCAGGAGCAGGCTTTACCAACAGAATACAAAAGATGGAAGAAAGACTCTCAGGTGTTGACATTGAAGATAGCATATCTATTAGTAAAAGAAAATATTAAATCTAAAAAAAATTCTGACACAAAACATCCAGGAAATCTGGGACACTGTGGAAAGACCAAACCTAAGAATAATAGGAATAGAGGAAGGAGAAGAATCCCAGCCCAAGGACTCAGAAAACATTTTCAACAAAATCATAGAAGAAAATTTTCCTAACCTAAAGAAGGAGAGGCCTATAAAGTTACAAGAAGCATACAGAACACCAAATAGATTGGACCAGAAAAGAAAGTCCCCTCTCCACATAATAATCCAAGTACAACATACAAAACAAAAGAAGATTATTAAAAGCTGCAAAGGAAAAAGACCAAGTATCAAATAAAAGTCAGACATAGATTTATACCTGACTTCTCAATTGAGACTCTGAAAGTCAGAAGTACCTGGACAGATGTACTGTAGACTCTAAGAAACCAAAGATGCCAGCCCTGACTACTCTACCCAACAAAACTTTCAATCACTGTAGATAGAGAAAATAACATATTTCATGATAAAGTTAAATTAAAACAATATCTATCTACAAATTCAGTCCTACAGAAGACACTAGAAGGAAAACTCCAACACAAAGTAGTTAACCACACCCATGGAAACAGGAAATAAATTATCTCATACTAGCAGAACCAAAAGAAGGGAAGCGCACACACACACACCACCACCACCACCACCACCACCACCACCACCACCACCACCACCACCATCAATAACAATGAAATAAGAGGAATTAACAATCATTGATCATTGATATCTCTCAATATTAATGGTCCCAAGTCCTCAACAAAAAGACATAGACTATTAGAATTATGCAAAAACAAGATCCATCCTTCTACTGCATTCAAGAAACACACTTAAACACAAAGGATAGACATTACCTCAGGTTAAAACTTTGGAAAAAGATATTCCAAGCAAATAAACCTAAGAAGCAAGCTGGAATAGCCATTTTAATGTCTAAAAAAATACACTTCAAACCAAAAGTAATCAAAAGAGATGAGGAAGGACACTACATACTTATCAAAGGAAATATCCACCAAGATGACATTTCAATTCTTAAAACATATACCCCAGACACAAGGGTATCCACTTTTGTAAATGAAACACCACTACAGTTTAAATCGCATATTAATCCATACACACTGATAGTGGGAGACTTCAATACCACACTCTCACTAATGGACAGGTCATCCAGACAAAAACTAAACAGAAAAATAGGAGCTAAAAGATAGTAACAAAACATTTCACCCAAACATAAAAGAATATACCCTCTTCTCAGTATCTCATACAACTTTCTCCAAAGTTGACCACATACTCAGTTACAAGGAAAGTTTCAACAGATACAAGAAATTTGAAATAGCTTCCAGCAGTCTATCAATCACTGTGGATTAAAGCTGGATATCACCAACAACAGAAAGCTTATAAACTCATAGAAACTGAACAATTCTCTACTGAATGAAAAATGGGTCAAGACAGAAAAAAAGAAAGACTTTCTAGATTTCAATGACAGCGAATACACAGGATACCCAAACTTAGGGGACACAATGAAAGTGGTGCTAAGGGGAAAGCTCATTGCACTAAGTCCACCGCCTTTAATCCCAGCACTCGGGAAGCAGAGGCAGCTGGATCTTTGTGATTTTGAGGCCAGCCTGGTCTACAGAGCGAGATCCAGAAAAAAAAATTTGGAGAGATCTCTTACTAGCAACTTAACAGCACACATGAAACCTCTAGAACAAAAAGGAGTAAGCATACCCAAGAGGAGTGGATGGCAAGAAATAATGAAATTGAGGGTTGAAATTTAAAAAAAAAGAAAAAGAACAATACAAAGAATCAATGAAAAAAGAGTTGGTTCTTTGAGAAAATCAAGAAGATAGACAAACCCTTATCCAAACTAACTAAAAGACAGAGAGAGGAGATTCAAATTAACAAAAATCAGAAAGGAAAGGTGGGACATAGTAACAGATAGTGAGGAAAGTTAGAGATTCATAAGGACTTATCTTAAAAACCTGTACTCCACCAAATTGGAAAAACTAAAAGAAATGGATAGTTTTCTCAATACATATAACTTACCAAAGTTAAATCAAGATTAGATAAGCAATTTAAACTGACATATCACCTAGAGTGAAATAGAAGCAATCATTTAAAGTCTCCCAACAAAAAATAGCCCAGGGCCAGACAGTTTTAACTCAAAATTCTACCAGATTTATAAAGAAGAGATAACTCTAATTCTCCCCAAATTATTCCACAAAATGGATACAGAAAGATCATTTCCAAAGTCCTTTTATGAGGCCACAGTTACCCTGATACCCATACCAAATAAAGACCCCACAAAGAAAAAGAATTATAGACCAATTTCCCTTATGAACATAGATGCAAAAGTAATAAAATACTTTCACACTAAATACAAGTACACATAAAAAAGATCATGCACCATGATCAAGTAGGCTTCATCCCTGAGATGCAGTGATGGTTCAACATACACAAATCAGTAAATGTAATCTAAAAATTACATATCAATAAACTGAAAGTAAAAAAGCACATGATCATCTTATTAGATAATGAAAGTACTTTTGACAAAATGCAACACCCCTTCATAATAAAAGTCCTGGAGAGATAAAGGATATGAGAGATATACCTAAACACAATAAAGGTGATTTACAGCAAGCCTGTAGCCAACATCAAATTAAATGTAGAGACAGTCAAAGCAATTCCATTAAAATCAGGAACAAGACAAGGTTGCCACTCTTTCATATCATTCAATATAGTACTTGAAGTTTTAGATAGATCAATAAGACAACTGAAAGAGATCAAAGGGATACAAATTAGAAAGGAAGAGGTTATGGAATCATTATTTGCATAACATATGATAGTATACATAAGTGACCCTAAAAATTCCACCTCAGAACTCCTACAGCTGATATACATTTTCAGCAAAGTGGCTGGATACAACCTAACTCAAAAAATCAGTAGCCCTCCCACATACAATTGACAAACAGACTGAGAAAGAAATCATAGAAACAACACCTTTCACAAACTTTCAAATATTATAAAATATCTTGGGATAACTCTAGACAAGTAAGTGAAAGACCTGTTCAACCAAAAATTCTAGTCTTTGAAGAAAGAATTTGAAGAAGAAATCAGAAGATGGAAAAGATTCCCCCATGCTCATGGATCAGTAGAATTGATCCTAGTAAAAGTAACCATCCTACCAAAAATAACCTACAGATTCAATCCAATCAAAATTCCAATACAGTTCTTCATAAACTTTGAAAGGACAATAATCAACAACTTCACATGGGAAAAAAAGGATAGCTAAAACAATCCCGAACAATGAAAGACCTCCTGGAGGTAGCATCATTCCTAATTTCAGAACTATAGTAATAAAAACTGAATGGTACTCACATAAAAGCAGATACATTGAACAATGGAATCGAATTGAAGACCCAGACATAGATCTAGACACTTATGGACACCTGATTTTTTATAAAGAACCCAGTAAACACACACTAAAAAAAGACAGCATCTTCAACAAATGGTGCTGGTCAAAATGGATGTCTACATGTAGAAGAATGCAGAAAGGTTCCTATTTATCATCTTGTACAAAATTCAAGTCCAGGTGGATAAAAGACCTCAATATAAAACCAGATACACTGAACTTGATAGAGGGGGAAATGGGGAATAGCCTTGAATGCATTGGCACATGAGACAACTTCCTTAATAGAGCATTAATAGTGCACTGAGATCAACAATTAATAAATGGGACCTCATGGAACTGAAAAGCTAATTTAAGGGAAAGGACCCTGTCAATTGAACAATGCAGCAGCCTACAGAATGGGAAAATATATTTACCAACTCCATATCTGATAGAGGACTAATATCCAAAATACACAAAGAACTCAAGAAACTAGACATCAATAAACCAAATAATTCAGTTATAAAATGGGGTACAGATCTAACCAGAGAGTTCTCAATAGGGGAATCTCAAATGGTTGAGAAATACTTAAGCAAATGTCCAATGTCCTTAGCCACAGAGAAATGCAATTCAAAACTACTTTGTGATTCCATCTTACACTTGTCAGAATGGCTAAGATCAATAACATAAGTGATAGCTCATGTTGGCAAGGATGTGAAGTAAGGGGAATGCTTTTCCATTGTTGGTGGGAGTGCAAACTTATATAGCCACTATGTAAAATAGCAATTCCTTAGAAAACTGGGTTTCAATCTACCTCAAGACCCAGCTATATCACTCTTAAGCATATACCCAAAGGAAACTCCATCCTACCACAAGAACACTATCTCAATTATGTTCTTTTTGGCTTTATTCATAATAGCCAGAAACTAAAACAACCTAGATGCCCCTCAAGAGGAAAAATGGTTATAAAAATTGTGGTACAATCACACAATGGAGTATTACTCAGTTGTTAAAAATGACATTATAAAATTTGCTGGCAATGGATAGAACTAGAAAAAAAATCATCCTGTCTGGGGTAACCCAGATCCAAAATGATAAATATCATATTTGTTTACTTGTAAGTGCATACTAGCCTTTAAGTAAATGGTAACCAAGCCACAATAGATAGATAGGTCCAGAAATGTTAGGTAAAGAGAAGGTGTCTGGGAGTCGGGGGGGATGGGGTGGGCAATGATGACCCATGGATCTCCTTGGGAGGGGAAATTAGAATAGATTTTATGGACAGATGGGGACGGATGGGGACAGGAGCAAGGGGTCAGGTTGGGGTGAAGCGAGAGAGTGTGGGGATAGCCAGATGAAATTGGGGGTTATTTGGGGGTTCTGTAGAAATGTAGTACAGTGAGAATTTCCTGGAATTTATGAAGGTGATCTTAGTGAGGATTCCTAGTAATGGGGCATACAGAATCACAACTGTTCATGTCTTGTATCTAGGCAAGGCTTCCAGGGGTGGGTCTAGGGTGCTCTCTGCAAACTGACAGTAGGGCTTTATTGCCAAAGAAAACACACACACACACACACACACACACACACACACACACACACAC
>CABHPR010108468.1:0-12276 GCA_902168415.1 Peromyscus melanophrys | reverse complement strand
ACACACACACACACACACACACACACACACACACACACACACACACACGTGTGAGTACCCTCACACACATGCACACATGCAAACACACACACCACATATACAGAGAGGGAAAGAGGGAGAAAGAACGAGAATAAGCTAGAATCGTCGAGCAGTGGGAAGTCAGAACCTGCCGCAGCACATAGCCTTCCTTACAGCTGTGCTCGCACGTGCCCCATGTGCACAAGGAACGGCTGGTTGCCATCCACGCAGAGAGCACTGTTCAGAACTGTAGGTGCCACATCTTCACACAGCTGTCTGCACGAGAACTGTAGGTGCCACATCTTCACACAGCTGTCTGCACGTCGTCACACAAACCAGGGTGTCTTGCTACGACATCACTGGGTGAGATTTTCTCAGCCAAGATCATCTCACAGATCCACCGTGGCATATGAGGTCCATTGTTGAGCAGAATACTGATGTGACTGAAATGTGACTATAGTTGGACACCCGAGTTGAGCTTCCTTACAAACAGGCTATAAAGTCTCCTTCCAAAGGATGAAAAAACTCAGCGCCTGCACAGCCCTGATTAATGGAGAGTGAGAATCGAAGGCTGTTTAATTCTCTCCCTCCCTGACTCCAGAAACGCTTGATTTGGCTGTGTAAAAGTAATTCTAATTATAGTGATTTCCATGAACTACTTATCATTTATGCCTAATTACCTCCCAGCACAATAACAATTATGCATACATTAAATGTGTCGGATTAACCTGGTTGTGAGTTTTATTTGGTAACAACGTGTCCACAAGCTCTCATTCCTCACAGTCCGCTGCTCCTGGGGCAGAAGCAATGCTCTGAACTTCTTCAGTGTTTACTATAGGAAGCATGGCCAGGTGAAGGAGGTGCGTTCCATTTTAACGTGGTAGTGCAGACTTGCAGCAATTTCCTTAGGACTACAAAGAAGTAAAGAAAAGAAGTGCACAAAAGAAACCGTCTGCATCTGCACGGAGAACAGCCTCAAAGTCCTCTAAACCACGAATCTCGGCCAGAAGAGCGACACATGCATCATCTGAGAACTGAGAAGCCCGAGCTCTCGGATTGACCTTTTGCGATAACTGGCAGACTTCCCTGCCTTTCCCTCTTTGTGTTTAAAAGAAAGAGGTCTGTGGCTTCTTTATAAATCTTCAAGAGTTTCCCATGTGCTTTCCCAGATTGTGTCAGATGTCTGAGTCCTGGCTGGAGAGACAGCTCAGTCAGCAAAGAGTTCAAATCCCCAGAACCCACAGGACCCACAGGAAAAGCCAAACACATAGCGCACGTCTGTAAGGACAGTGTGGGGAAGTGGGAACGGGGGATCCCTGGGGCTTGCCGGCCTGCTAGTCCAGCCGATAGGCAAACTCCAGCTTCAGTGAGAGATCCTGTCTCATTAAAAAAAAAAAAAGGAAGTTGTTGAACACGGTCCATGTATGAAGTCGTGCAAGGAGAATTCTGAATGCTTGTGTGAACACTCCCAGAAAACAAGACAAGAGTCTTGTGACCTCAGTCTTCAAAAACAGGGACTTGCTCTCAGAATGCATTTCTGTGGCCCTCCCCCGTGTGGTGGAGAGGAGTGAGTACTTCAGAGTACTCATTACAACTGGCTATTGTTATTTGTTTACATGCTTCTACGGAAAAACAGGTTTTCACCACACGTGGCTTGTCCTTGTGGCTGTACACTTTGCTCGTGTGACCTTTTAACCCTCGGAGTATATATTGTCTGATGCTCTGAATACAGTTGGCTACTGCATGAGACTTCAGTCCACCTCATTTTTAGGCCCCATTCTCCCAGGTCCCATGGCCAGCTAGAACAGTAAACAGAAAGTGATTGAGGGAGGCAACCATTGACCTGTGTCCTCCACACACATCATGCACCTGTATGTACACGTGTGTGTACGTACACACAGAGAGAATGAGGGAGAGGAACAACAGAATCCGTGCAAACTATTCTGAACATCTGTGTTCTGTGAGAGCATCAGGAAAATCAGCTCTAAGTCTGTCTTGCTTGGCTTTTGTTGTTGATGCTGTTGTGTTTGTTTATTTGTTTATTGTTGACTGAGACAATGTCTCATATAGCAGGCAGCCTAGGACTTTCTATATAACTTCCTTAAACAGGCACAGATCCTCCTGCCTGTGCCTTTAAAATACTAGGAACTCCAGATGTATGTCACAATGTCCACTGTCAGCTGGTTTTGTCTTACAATGACATTCTGAGGCAGGCTGACATTTTAAAGAGGAGAGGTCTATTTTGCTCAATTTTGAAGGCTGCAAATCAAAACCGCACGGTGCTGGCTTTGGTGTGTGCAGGGTTGGCTGCCTCCCTCAGGATGAGCGGCATCACCCCAGCAGATGAGAGGCACGGTTTGCACAAGGAGTACTGCAGCGGCAGACGAGGTGTGGCGCAGGTAGGGGTACTGCAGCGGCAGAGGAGGTGTGGCGGAGGTAGAGGAGCACTGCAGCGGCAGACGAGGTGTGGCGGAGGTAGAGGAGCACGTGCTCAGCACGCTTCAGGACCAGTTTGGTGCCCAGCAACACATAACCAGGCACAGTAGTACAATTCTATAGTCCTAGCACTCATCAGGGAGAGGCAGGAGAATCAAAAGTAAGTTCAAGGTTATCCTCAACTACATAGTGAGTTCAAAGCCAGCCCGTGCTACATACCACCCTGTCTTGGGACTGAGGAGATAGTGTAGTTGGTAAACTACTTCTTGCAGAAGCCCTGAGTTCAGAACCCTACCACCCACATATAAAGCAAGGTAGGGGGTGTGTACCTGTAATTCCAGCACTGGGGTAGCAGAGGCATGTGGAACCTTGCTGGCTAGCCAATCCAGCCAATCAGAGAGCTCCATATTCAGTGAGAGACATTGTCTCCAAAATACAGTGGAGGCCAGCAAGATGGCTCAGCGGGGAAAGGTGGTTGCTGCCAACTCTGACAACCTGAGTTCAATCCTCGGAGCCCACATCACAGAGGGACGCCGTCTCTGTCTTCCCAATGCACACTGTGGCACAAAGGTGCCCGCCTAGTCATTCATCCCCTCCCCCATCTCTGTCTCAGATAAAAGTGAGAAGTAGGAGGTGGAGGAAGAGAGGAAGACACTGAGTGTTCTGATTTTGACCTTCAGCCTAGACACACACGGACACACACACACACACATACACACCACCAGTGTGCATACAAGGGATCCTATCTCAAAAACTAAAAACAAAACCAACAAAAAAAACCTAATGCAGAGAAAGACTTGGCAGTCAGGCTCAGCCTTCTAACTGGTGAGAACAACTGAGACGCTCCCAAGGGAAGCATCCTCCATGACTAAGGACCTCGACAGTTCCACCTTTCCAAGCCCACCACTTCCCACACGGTCACACTAGGGACCAGATTCCCGGCAAACCACATCCAAACCACAGCTCATCACGAACGGGATCAATATGTCCTTTTAAAAGAGGACCGAGGGGGTTCATTCACCCTTCTGCCATGGGAGAAAGTCCAGAAGCAGCAGGCAGGCCTTCTCCAGTCACCAAGTTTGCCAGCATTTTCACCACGAACTTCCTAGCTTCTCAACAGTGAGAAATAATTTCCTGTTTTCATACTCTTCCAGCTAACGGTATTCTGTGGTAGCAACCCAACATGCCAAAGACAGTGGGTTAAGTGCACAGCACAGCACCACGAGGCCTGGCTGTAGAGTGGAAATGTGTGACCTTGCTGTTGTCATGTGTGATCTTGTTTTTCAACATCTATTTCTCACTGTAACACACTACTCCTTTCAATCAAATTAACACAATGGCAGCCTTCTTATTTATATAAAAGCAAGACTTTGGGCTAGAGAGATGGGTGAGAGCGGTTAAGAGCACTGGCTGCTCTTCTAGAAGGCCGTGGTTTGGTTCCCAGCACCCACATGGCGGCTCATAGCCATCAGTGACTCTGGTTCCAGGGGATCTGGCGCCCTCTTCTGGCCTCCGAGGACACTCCATGCATGTGGTACACAGACATGCAGGCAAAACACCCACAGACATAAAATGACAAAGTAAAAATATTTTTTAAAGTAAGACTTTTTATAATACTCAGAAGTGATTTTTTTCCATGTTTTGTTCGCTTATTCATACGTTTTACAGTACTGGGGATAAAAGCCAGGGTCTCTAGCATGCTAGGCAAGAGTCTATTGCAGACCTAACATCCCAAATCCTTCCAGAGTTTTTTAAAACTAAAATTACTGGTTACTGGCTTGGTGTGATGGCACACATCTTTAATTCTAGCACTCAGGAGGCAGAAGCAGGCAGACCTCTGTAAGTTTGAGGCCAGCCTGATCTACATAGCAAGTTTTAAGCCAGACAGGGCTACATAGCAAAACCATGTCTAAAAAAAAGAAAAAGAAAAGAAATTTCAATTTAAATAAATAAATAATAATAAAATTACTTTCATTGGAGTTTTCTCTTTTGTTTTTTGTTTTTGTTTGTTGCGGTTTTTTGGTTGGTTGGTTTTGGTTTTGGTTTTTATACGTAGGTGTGTGTCTACACGAATGCATGTCATGTGTGAGAAGATGCCCTCACAGGCCAGAAAAGGGCGTCAGATCCCCTAGAACTGGGGCTACAGGTGTTGTGAGCCTCCTACATGGGTGCTGGGAACTGAACCTGGGTCTTCTGAAAGAGCAGCAAGTACTCATAACCACTGAGCCGTCTCTCCAGCCCTCATCAGAGTTTAAATAAACTACTGCTAACACCTGCTGCGTGTGCCTCTCTTCCTGAAGACCTGACGACCCGGAAGCCGCAGAGCGGTGGCCAGCCAAGTAGGGAAAACTCGTTTCTCAGGTTTACAGACCTGGGACTCCTCATGATACTTCCTCTGATGACACTGGCTTCCACAGTGGGATACGGTATGAGTTTTCCTGCTGTGGCCAAATTCCAACAAAAGCTCACAGCAGAGGAAAACAGAGGGAAGTGCTCTATCTACCCCCAGGAGAAGTTCACATCCACACAGGGGTAATTTTGGAAGAAGAAAATAGGCACAGTGGTGCATGTTTGGCACTCAGTGGTTAGAGTGCCTACCTAGCATGTGTGAGGTCCGGGGTTTAATCTCCATGTACCACCAAAAGGAAAAAAAAATGTGTATGAGTTTGAAGCCAGCATGGTCTACACAGCAAAAACCTGTCCACTAACTAATTAATCAATTAGTAAGAAATAAAAAGGCAAAATGGTCTTAAAACCAAAAAGAGTGACGGAGGCAGAAAGTTGTACCTGGGTAAGGAATGAAGGGAGGGGCCAGGAGAAGCATGGCAAGGTTAGGGCTGAGTATAAGAGGAGATCACCCTCTCCAGGAGAACGAGGAATTCCACAGGCAGCTACCACAGCAAGTGCACAAGAGCCTGGGGGTGACCTGACATTAATCCTCAGAAATATAAGGGTATACAGGACAAACTCAACCTGGTGCCCTCTTCTTGCCCATAGAAGTCCAGGCCAGGGACTAGAAAGTGGCTCAGCAGTTAAGAGTACTGGCCACTCTTAGAAAGGACCTAGGTTCGGTTCCCGGCACCCACACAGCTGCTCATAACCACCCGGAACTCCAGTTGCAGGGAATCTGATGCCCTCTCCTGGCCTCCACAGGCATGTGGTACACAGCACGCAGGCTGAAGGCACATGTTTTTGTTCATTTTGATTTTTAAGAAAAAGAAGAAGAGAAGAAGAAACCCAGGGTAACTAAAGCACCCCACGCTATAGAAGGTGTAGAAACAAAATCTTACGCACCCGTGGCCTCAGTGGACCCACAAAAGGGTCCAGAGAGAGCACCCTGAAAGGACGAAAATGGCTGAGAGCAGGGAAGGGGGTCTCAGCAAAAGGCAGGGTGGTGGGAGGTGTTTTCCCAGGCACAAGAAGTCAGTAAGAATGGGACACCACAACAGTCCCCAGAGAGGCGGTTGGAACCCACCAAAGTGTCCCTTATCAGAGCGCTAGCAGCCGGCACCTACCATTAAAGGAACCTAAGACTGCTGCCCACCACGCTCATTCATCCTGCTTCTGGCCCTCAGAAGTGTAGCAAAGCAAAGGAGGAGAGAGGAGGCTTGGTCACTCGCCCTTCCTGCCACCTTCCAGGGTGAGGCTTGAGGCCCGGGACGGGGGTGGGGGTGGGGTGAGATGGAGGGGTTCATAGAAGATTCATTTAGCCAGGGCTACGCTATTCAGTAACTATGAAGCTGTTTGAATCCAGAAAGGTAAGAGAACATCAAAAAAAGGGCAGGAATGGGGATCCACCAAGCGGAGGCAGCTTCAGGGCCGTCCTTCCAGGGCTGAATCCATTTTAGAAAATGTGAGCCCCTCACCTTTGAAAGGAGCCCTTCCTCCTCTATGCTGTACCCTTTCAGGTCCTCCAGTAACTTCTGCAAACACTGAATGACTCTCCTCTGGTGCTCATCATCCCGCAGCTCCTGAGCTTTGATCAGAAAGTCATAGTGGTCCAGGGGTCCACGGCAAACAGCCAAAGCTTTTGAATGGGCCTCGGAAGCCGCTGTCGGGTGCACACCTTCCGATGTCTGGACTGTGTAGGCTATAAACAGAAACATTCAAGAGTTTAGATTTCACGCATTCATGCATTCATTCAGACAGGTCTCAGGTAGCAGTTTACTCCCTACACAGCTGGGGATGACTCTGAGCTTCAGATCTTCCAAGTGGGGAGGCAACAAGTTATTTGGTCCTTGCCCCTGGTTCCTGTCAAGCATTCCTAAAACCAATCCTCAGAATTCCCTGAGTAGGGGCTGGAGGGATGACTTGGTGGTTAAGAGGGCAGAGCAGACTCAGTTCCCAGTACTCACAACTGTAACTCCATCTCCAGAAAAAAATATATATGATGCTCTCTCCTGGCCTCTGGAGGTACTGCACTCAAGTGACAAATTCACACACAGTTATACACATATACACATAATTTTAAAAAAAAATTGGGGGTTGGGGATTTAGCTCAGTGGTAGAGAGACTTAGGTAGTGGTAGCAAGCCTCAATGAAACATTTCACAATTAGGATAAGAATTTATACTGTATCAAGCTGATAATAGAAAAATAAGTTTTAAAAAAGTTGAAAAAACATAAAGCCCATTTGGTATCTTAAAAAAAAAAAATTTAAAGGGGCCAGGCATGGTAATACACACCTTTAATCTCAGGCCTCAAGAGGCAGACATAATTAGAGCCCTGTGAGTTTGATGCCAGCCTGGTCTACATAGCAAGTTCCAGGCCAGCCAGAGATATAAGGTAAGACCCTGTCTAAAAAAAAAAAAAAAAAAAATGTTTTTAAGAGGATAGGAGAAGTAGCTCGGCAGTTTAGAGCATTAACTGCTCTTTCAGAGGGTCAGTTCCCAGCACCCAGAGCGGGCAGCTCACAACGACCTGTTACTGCAGTTCCAGGGAATTCAACACGCTCTGGCTTCTACAGGCGCCTGCACACACATAGTGCATATAAACTAATACACACACACACATAGTGCATATAAACTAATACACACACACACACACACACACACACACACAAAAACACACACACACGTAAAAACAACAAATTAATCTTCTTGTTTTTAATAACATCTTTTACAAAAGAACTCCCTGAGCGGTATGTCTTCTGTTATCACAGTGACCCACTTCTGACTTGAACAGCTTCAAGACAGGGATGGTAGCCAGCGGATGGAGCAAGCAGAAGCCTGGATTTTCAACCCCACACACAGAACTCTGGGGAGGGCAGGAGGACCAGGGCTGAGCTTCCTAAGTACTCTTAAGCACAGAGAGCTGAGAGCTTCCAAGTCACTGAACACAGCTATGTACCGAGAAGGTGGTTTGCCTGCCTCATGATCTCTTCCTTTTCACTCCCAGGGTTGAACCTTCATAACAAATGAGTCACAAGCCTGAGTTAGTGAGCTCTTCTCCATAATTACCAAAGCTGAGTGGGGAAGGTTATAGAAGTCCTGGAATCTACAGCCTGCCAGGCAGAGGTGGGGGTAACGAGGGCATCCCATTCGCAGCTGGCATACGAGGGGGAGCACTTAGTGGAGCTCGGCATTCACCTGGGAATCTGCTCTTCATTCCCAGTGCATGGTGTCAGCATTGAGTTGGTTCCTGGACTTGCAGCTGATACTGAAAGATTTTAGAAGCTGGGTGGTGGTGACGCACACCTTTAGTCCCTGCACTCAGGAAACAGAGGCAGGTGATCTCTGAGTTTGAGGCCAGTCTGGTCTACAGAAAGAGTTCCAGGACAGCCAGATCTACACAGAGAAACCCTGTCTCAAAAAAAAAAAAAAAAGAAAAAAAAATAAAAAACCAGGAAAAAAATATTCAGAATCTCAAATTCAGAGAAAAATGTTCTTTTCACTCTCTTAATTTTCCGGAGTTTAACCCATTAGGAAAACGCCAAGCAACTTTCTTTCCCTCTGTCCTGCAACCTCTTCCCTATGAGTGCTCAATTCTACATCCGTTCCCTCCTCTCCTTCCTCCATGCCACCCTGGCTGGAACTCTTATTCTCTCTAGCTTGGTTGTGGCAGTTGTCCCCCTGCCTCTGATCACCCCACCATCATCACACTACCTAGAATACCTTCCACCAATCAAACATGAGCCCATCAACATTTTTCTTTGTAGCAACAAACAAACCCGCAGCCTATCCAATGTCCTTAGTTGGCTTTCTTTGCAATTCTAGAATCAAGTAACACAAGGTTCCATAAAATCCAGTCTGTTCCAGTGGGCTGAGCAGAGGAGGTTGGTGTCAGAAAGCGCTGAAGAGACCAGAAACAAAATCAAAAGCAACCTGCTATCAGCTTTGACATTCTGTGTAATGAGTGATTTTCATAGTGACAACTTTTTTATATACAAAAATCTTCCATTCAATTCAGGCCTAGCAAGATGGCCTAGCAGGTAAACACACTTGCCTGGCAAGCCTAGTGACCTGGTCCCTAGAACGCTTATAAAGGCGGAAGGTGGGTTGTCCTCTGACCTCTGCATACCCACTGCGGCATGCACAGGCCCACACATGCACATCACACACACACAATAATAATAAATAAAAGTCTCAGTTTATTAAAGAAAAGTGGGAAGAGAGGAGCACGCCTGTACCCATATAACTCCCATTTCCCAGCAGCCCCCGGCCACTCCCCCGCCTTCTAGGATGACATTAAGTACAAATTGCATGCAAAGGTTAACACAGCAGGCCTAAGGCTGCTATCCACAGAAACAGATGGGGGTGGGGGTAGGGGTTGTGGGGGGGATGGTAACCATTGCAGACAAAAGGGTAAAGAGAGATGCTCTACAAACAATGTCGTCTCACTGAATATCTACTTTCCTTCATCCAATCAGAAACTCTGGTACACAGTAGGCAGCAGGTACCTATGTGACCATCACCATAAAACCTTGTGCTGGGCCAGCAAGAGGGCTCACCCGGCAAAAGCACTTGCCACCAGCCTGATGATGTGGGTTTGGTCCCTAGAAAACGCATAGTGGAAGGCGAGAGAGAACCCACAAGCTGTCCTCTGACGGCCACACATGTGCCTGGAACTCACTCTGTAGACCAGGGTGGCCTTGAACTCACACAAGTCCACTTGCCTCTACTCGCCAGAGCCAATCAAAAGTGTGCACCATCACACCCCACTAGATACTTTGAATCTTCTGTCTTTGTAACTTTCTGGATAGCTTGTTGCTCTCATTAACAACCACTGTACTGGGGTTGGGGATTTAGCTCAGTGGTAGAGCGCATGCCTAGCAAGCGCAAGGCTGGGTTCGGTCCTCAGCTCTGAAAAAAAAAAAAAAAAAAAAAAAAAAAAACCACTGTACTATCTCATAATCCTCCCATCTTACTTCCTACTAAGCTGTTTTTTCTTTTTTCTTTCTTTTGGTTTGTGGTTGGAGACAGGGTCTCACTGTGTAGTCCAGACCATCCTCCAACCCACAATCCCCTCCCTTCTCTGCCTTCTCTTCTGGGATTCCGAGCGTGTGTCACCCTGCCAGGCTTTCTGCACATTCTCTCTCTATCCCTCAACTTCCATCTATTTTTAAAACACTAAAATAACAACAAAGCATCCTGAGCCCCATTGTTGTGGGACACGTGCCCTCCTCCCTTCCTGCCACAGCCACTGGTCACTTCCTACTCACTCCAGCCTGTGATGACAGGCCTTGATGAGGTGACTCCTGACAAGGTCTCCCAGGACTCACCAAATCCAGCAGCCCCTCCTGTCTTCCTCCCCCATTTACATTTGTAAACTATTTCCTTTCTAAAGGTTGTGCACAGGAAGGCCGGAGACAAAGTATTGTGTTGCTCTATGGTGATATTTTATTTGTACTGAAATGTGATTTTATTTGTATGTTAATAAATAAAGTTGCCTGGGGGTCAGAGCTAATAGCAAGCCTTAGCAGAAGCTGGGCGGTGGTGGTGCACGCCTTTAATCCCAACTCTTGGGAGGCAGAGCTAGGCGGATCTCTGTGAGTTCAAGGATACAGCCAGCATGGAGACACACACCTTTAATCTCAATACCAACCATAGAAGACCTGGAGGTCTGTATAGACAGGCAGTGACGAGGAGGTCATGTGGTTGGGTTTACAACCAATGATAGGGCAGAATAGAAAGTCAATAAAAAGACAAACACACAGGATGTAGGTCTCTTGCTGAGGAGGACAACAGCGGCAGTGAAGGGTTAGGTTTTTAGCTCTTAGCTATTGCTCTGACCTCTTGGGCTTTCATCTCTGCATTGGCTCTGTGTTTCTTATTTAACAAGACGGTTACATCTACATTGCTCGGCACCCAGCTTTGGAAAGCTTAGCATCTTTTGTTGATTTTATTATTACTTACCAGTTATCTTTGCTGAGTATGTACACAATTCTCCTCTCTTTGAAAAAGAAAATAAAGGTGAACTAAGGAAGAGGCGTTTGCTCAGCCAGTCAGCAGACGAGAAGAGATTCTCTCTGCAAGATGCTCAAGGCTGAGACCGGCCAGCCAAGCCCTGGAGAGCAGCTGTATAAACTGAAATACAAAAGACTTCTCCAAAGCTGCCCTAAATTAAATCTGTTACTACACCAGTATACACAAATTATGTGATGCCGCTACCATATTATTTTGATTGGTATTAATTTGTCTTATTGTACTCCAAATGGACAGTGAAAAATGCCATTCTGAAGTTCCATACACTAATTTACAAACAAAAATGGAAGACTCGGGGAAGCCCAAAAGAGTCTGTGTTGCTCTAACACCTCAATGTTGTATCTTAGGGCACTGATTTCTGCAAACCCAGTTTCTGGAAGACTCCGCTGTACTCCATAGCTCACTGGCCAGACAATGCAGTCAGGGCCGGGTGTAGCTTGGCATTGCCTGTCATCACAGCCACGTGTTGGGGTGTGTGTGTGTGTGTGTGTGTGTGTGACAGCAGCAGCCACACGGCTAACCCTTCCTGAGGGTTTTCTATACACCAACTCACTTGACTTCACAGCCACCCTGTGAGGTAGACGCCAGCTTCAAACACAAGGAAACCGCTGGGCTGCTCACTCTTGGGAGGTGGTGGCCAGAGGACCAGGAGTTCAAGGGCACCCTCAGCTGTACAGCAAGCAAAGCTAACCCGGACTACATTAAATCCCCGTCTCAAAAAAGAAAACAATCGAGGAAACTGAAGCATAGAGAGGCTTAGTAAAGGGTCCACTTCCCAAGTCAGGAAGCAGCATGGCAGCACCCACACCAGGAGTGCAGAAGGGAGGCGTGACGCTAGGGGAGGGGCGTGATGTTAGGGGGGGGGGGTGAGGTGTGGGGGGGGGAGTGATGCTAGAGGAGGGGCGTGATGTTAGGGGAGGGGCGTCACGCTGGGGCAGGAGCTTGGCTCTGGGGTATGCTTTGTCTTTCTAGCCTGCTCCATGAACAATCTGGGCTCTCAATCACCATACTGTCATCTCCCCTGGCAGGCAGCCTATGGTCACCTCCCTTGTCAGTGATGCTCACAGTGACATCTGCTTCTGCTGTCTCCCCCAGACCTCTTCAGAATTCAGGACAGGAATTCATTCTCGTCTACCTTCACTGTTTTCCTATAAAGTCAGCATACCTGGACTGCATGGCAACTCAAGAACGTGAAAGCAAACATGGAAGCTGACACATACAAGACGATCATAATCCTTACATACGCCCAGAAGCATGATTGGCACTGTGTCCACAAGCTGGAGCAGAACAAAGGACTCACGGGGCCTATGGATGGTGAGAAGGTTCTTGTGGGGTGGAATCCATTATCTCTAATAGAATTCAGAACTTTAGGCAAAATGGTAGACAAGAAAATCAAATGG
>CABHPR010108467.1:0-16115 GCA_902168415.1 Peromyscus melanophrys | reverse complement strand
AGAGAGAGAGAGAGAGAGAGAGAGAGAGAGAGAGAGAGAGAGAGAGAGAGAGAGAGAGAGAATGAGAATGAATATGAATATGAATATGAATATGAATATGAATGAATCACCTCCGAACCAGGGACCAAGTTTTCAAACATAGGAGTTAATGGGGCCATTCTCCATCAAAACACCAAAGTATCTGAGGAAATGAAGTCAGCATCTAGTAGTGACATCTGCATAGCCAGGTTTATCATTGTACTGTTCACAGTGGCTGTCGGGAGTCAGCTTAGATGCCCATCAATGGATAGTTGTATGTACACATTATACATTATATGTGTACACAGTATGCACAATGGAGTTTTATTCAGACAAAAAGAATGAGATTGTTCTTTTTTTTTCTTTGGGAAAGTGAGTGGAAATGGAAATATTGGGCAAAAGTAAGCCCGACTTGGAAAGGGAAAGATCACATAGCTTCTTAGAAATGTGGAAGGTAGAATTAAAAGATGGACCGAAGGTAGAAGACGGAGGGGATAAGTAGAACAAGAAGAGATAGTAAAGGATTATGGGAAATTGTTGAGATAGGATGCATGGCAGTGTCACAGTTAACCCATCAATGTGGACCGTTAACGTCTATGAATGATTGTAATCATCTATAACACATAGAATTAAGTGTAGCTCCTAGTGCTCAGGAGACATCAAAATGACTACTATTGATTTAGGTAATCATTTCACTATACTTTTTAAAAGCATTATTTAGGAATATAATCCTTATGAATAAAAAGTATACTGAGAAAAAGCTTTTTTGGTTTTTTTTTTGGTCATTATATAAAATTGACAAAAAGATGAACGTTCTCTGCTTCTGGCTGGAAAGCTAAAGAATGAGTGTAAGAAGCTGACCTCAGACCTCTGACAAGTCCAGGCAGCTTCCCTTGGAGCCCAGATAGAGGAGAGTCAGGGACTGTGTCCAGTGAGTCGCAATGAAGTGGGCAGGAGGAATGCCCCTCTTTGTACCAGGCAAAACTCTTGCCTGTTGTGTATTTATTTTATTCACTTATTTTAGGAGGAATGGTTTATTAAGTATATTGCAAGGAAGTAGTGAGCTGAGTGGAGCCCACAGTACTGTCTTCTCATGCGTTTATTTTAGAGCCTGAGCTGGGTAGGGCTGTGCATTGCCAACCTGAGCAGATAGTACCCTGGGTACTGTCCTCGGATGCCACGATTCACAGGGAATTTATTCTACACACATTGCAGAGCTGAAAGCGGATCATACATGAAGTGAGCATAGTGTGGAGCCCTTGTGGGCACCTTGATAATATGTCACCGGTCTCCTTGATTGTCTTCCTTATTTCATGTTGTTAGAGAGGAATTGAACTCCTTGGATGGTGAGTGATTTAAATCACATGAATTACTGGGCAGAGCTCACTTCAGGGACTTGACTCATGAAACCCTAATGTCCACAGCACCCAAAAATCACAAAGCTGTGAGCTCATGTTTCTAGGGAAGTCTGTATTAATGGTAGAAAAAAAATTGGTTATGAGGTTCACTAAATGAATAGTTCTGACTCATTGAAGTGGTATTTCCTAGATCTATGGGCAGCCGAAGCTGTTGGAAACAGTGTTAAAAACAAGCTGGTGCAACCATTTTAGTGCCCATCTGATAACTTACTGATGAACCTGATTAGAAATACTACCCACTCATTCGGATGTTACTACAAATAAAATGGGGCCCAGTGATTCAGAAACAGCTTGATTACCTGGTCTACAAAGAACTTCAAAATGAAACAAAGCAAAACCAGCAAACCAACAAAACAAAAACAGTTCCAAATATGCTCTTGGTCTCAGAACAAGCGGAGGAAGAGAAGAGGATATGTCTCCTTAGACACAGCATCATCTGGGGGGAGCTGATTCAGCCTTTGTAAGTACCTAGTCTGTGAGACAACTCTTCTAACCACCCTGTTCTGTAGAAAACACAGAACCAAACCGAATCGAACTCAAGTTGTCACTGAAAGAGCAGAAAAGGGTCATTGGAATAGTGTTAGAACATTGGAATAGTCACTGACTTTGAGATGACAAACTTTAGCCTAGTCACCAGGATTGTGTCTTTCATTGGCACTTTCTAGCCATGCAAAACACATATAATTGCAAGATTTTCATAAATGCCTAACATATGATTTGATCATTTTTGCCATTAACTCCCTTGTTACCATTCTCTGTCGCTGTCTTTCCCTTTCCCTGGTTTTCTGTGTCTTTCCCCCACTAGATTACACATATGAGAGAACACATGCAGTATCTGTGGTTTTGATGATCTCTAGTTGCATCCATTTTCCTGCAAACAACATGCTTTCTTCATGAGTGAATAAAACCTTGTTGCATACATCACATTTTCTTCATTTATCTGTTGAAGGTCACCAAGGCTCATCCCACACCTGGGCTATTGTGGAGAGTGCACATATTTCTGTAATCTGCTGGCTTCAGGTTTTTGGTTTTGTACTCTAACATCACAGTGTTGGCTAGTTTCCTTTCTTATTTTTAGGAGGAGATGTTGGCTCTGCTCTGATTTGTGTGCACACAGATTATGTTAGAACCACGGGCGCAGGTAGCATTTGCAAACAAAGCAATCTTTGCTCCCAAAATTAATTTACAACAGAAATGTAAAACAAGACAAGAATTTGAACACTAGAGTTTCATTCATCTGTTACTCAGCTTGGAGTTCAATGATTCTCTCTTACATTGTGGCTGTGTGTCTAGTATTTAGATAAGGAACCCAAAGCTTTAATGATGGATGGATTTGCCTTTTTTAAAAAAGAACATTTATGGGATCTATAGCATCTCTCATAGCCCTTGCTGTAGATATTATTGGCACTGTCATAGATATTGCTGTTAACATTGCTCTAAGTATGGTAGACATTGGTGATGGTATTATAGGTGTTGCTTTAGATATTTCTGTAGACATTGAAGAAGGTATATAAGCATTGCTGTAGGTGTTACTTTAGATGTTGCTGAAGGCATTGTAGGTATTTCTTTTAGATATTGCTGTAGGTATCATAGACACTGCTGTAGGTTTTTCCAAAGATATAGACACTGTTACAGACATCATAGGCATTGCTATAGACATTATTGTAAGCAGTGCTGTGGTGTTGTAGACCTTGTTGAGTAAGAGAATAAATAAATATATGTAGGATAAAGAAACAATTCAAGGTGAATATATAAAGTTGATATAGAAAGAGGAGATTCAAGGTAAATGGCTATAACACTAACGGGATTCTATTAATAGATTCTTTTCAGTTAAGTGCCTTTTATTATAGTAACTTTTCAAACTCTGTTACTTTTAGTATAAAACCAATATAGAACTTCCAACCAGGTAAGGAAATGTTCAGAAAATAGCAGAACATGTGCTTGACAGCTCTAGGCATGTCTGTTGTTTGCGGAAGTACTGGAATATCCACACCGATTCCAACAGATGAAGAGGTGTCATGACTGTCATTTTGTAAGTAGGGCACATCTGGCTTCTGGAAGACTCTACTGCTGAATACTTTACTGTTTACGTGTCTGTTAGTGATTCACATGGTTTTTATTCTCCAGGTAGTAATATGTGGCTCAGTGTAAATAAACTCAAATTACCTTCTTTGAAATCGTTAGGACATTATTTCAAAGAGAAGCTCTGTGTAAATTCTCATCCCATCCCAGCCTTCTGTATCAGTGTATTCAATTTAATGTTCCATAGTCCTTCTGAGATGTATGTGTAAATAATCATTACCTGTTTTCAAAGAGTTTATTGTAATTGTGTACTCTGCTCTGCCAGTAGATCCAAATATAATTGAATTTGAAATAAATTAAATATTTAAAAGTACTATTTGAGCTGTGGAAATGTATGTCACAGTAAGACATACAACTCTTCAGAAACTGGTCAGCTTGTGTTTGTCTGCAGAAGGGATGAGAAGGCCTTGGCCTATGGGCAGCAGAGACCTCTGAGCCTATTTAGAAGCAGAAGTTAATCCCAGGCTAAGTTGTCCACTGAGGCAGAGGGTCTGTGTACTGTGCTGACTGCTCACTTGTAGGCTGTCTAGGACTGAATACAGAAAGATTGATGAGCTTGAACTCAAGGTTTACTCTAGAAGTAGCTGTGAAGTCTGAGAAATTCACTGTATTCTGTGTTAGCCTTAGTTTCTTCATCTGGTGAACTGGAGAATCAGAACAGGCCATGCCACAAATCGTCTGTGTGACAATGTAGTTTTGAGCTACACATGTAAATGATATGATTTGAAGCCCCAGCTTTAAAACATCATTTTGATTGACTCATAGTCATTGTATATGTTTATGGAAGACAGTGTTACCCTTCAAGGAATGTGGATAGTGGGGTGATAGGTGGGCACATATGGTCATTTCAGATTTTTATCATGTCCTTGGTTGAGAGTAGTTAAAATCTGCTTCACATGTTCTTTGAGATATTTGACTGGTTGTGTTGATATCAGTTACCCACAGTGCTACTGTCTGTTCCCCTGTCTGGCTGCCTTCCTATCTGTAACTGTTCTCTCTTTATTCCTGATGTCTGCACTCTGGCTCTGGGATCCTCAGTTCTACTCTCCACTGTTCCGAGATCAGCGTTAGCTTCCCATGTAAACTGTATCTCTGGAGGTGAACTCAGGGACTCAGAAAGTCAGACATCCTACACTCTCTACAGAGATGTTAGGTATCAGGAAAGGCTGAAGGCTAGCTAGTGTGGCATATAGGCTCCAGAGTCTAGCATCTTGTGAGTTCAGTTGCTTATGTGTGCACCATCCTGCCTGAGTGTGTAGACACACATTATTCTTGTTCATGGATACTCAGTTGTGGAGCAGGTGAATGCTGGGATCTTATCTTCCTTTACTTCTCTACCAGGACTGCCTGAGGTTGCAATTGATACCAGTGGCATTGTTCTCTGACTTCAGTGGACCAGAGCTTTAACTAGCCCTGGCATTGATGGAGTGGCTGATGGTACTCCACACAAATAGCAATTAAGTCTCTGGTGTTTCAGGGCAGATGTTCTTGGTCTGGGAGGTAGATGGCTGTCCAGTCTTCCTTTCAATGTAGACTGACCCAGAGTCAGTTTTGTTTTGTTTTGTTTTATTTTTATGTTTGTTTTGTTTTGGTGGATGGTGGGGTCCTACCTCTTTCTGAATTAAAATTCTGGTTCTCTGGAGTATCTTTGGGGCAGCAAAATTTCTGAGGCTGAGCTAAAAATTGCAGAGGAGGCTTGGCAGTTTATCCAGAAGTCTCTATTGGCAGTTCTTCATGTTGTGTTGACCCCCAACCATAAAATTATTTTCGTTGCTACTTCATAACTGCAATTTTGCTAGTGTTATGAATTGTAATGTAAATTTCTGATATGCAGGATATGTGAACCCTGTGAAAGGGTCATTTGACACCCCCCACCCTACAAACTTGAGAATTACTGTTCTATGGTATGTTAAATTTTAACAATGACTGAATGAAGATACCTTCAGTCATTGGAAATTAGAACTACAAGTAAGAAGTATCAAAATGCAGTCACAAAATACTTCCTGGATATTGTTACACATTTGACCCGTTGGCAGGAAGCCTCAGCTGCTGGCAGGCTCCACCATGCATTAACATCAGTAGTTTTTTTTTTTTCCCCGAGGGTTTATTTAAAATACTAAAGCATTATAAAATAACAATTAGTATTTATACCAGTCAGCGTTGTCATTTACAGTGAATGGATAAATTGGGTGCTACATTTTAGACGTCTTTTCTTCCTTGAAATTGAATCATGTATTCCTGTTTATAGGACAGTTGAACAGTGGGATGATTATCTGACACTTTTAACTTGAATACAGTTTCTCCATTCTCACGTATGTTTTTCAGTGTTCAGATACCAGATGAGCCCTCGCATATACCCAATCCAGACCCGCCTGCCTGGTAGCCTTGACCTTCATGGATGTACTTCACCCTTGTTGGCATCAGCAGGGTCCTGGCATGGAAATTTCCTTCAGTGGCTCTTCTGCTTGTCTCTCTGGGAGCCTAGTTAATACAGAATGCCTCGGAGCAGAGTTATTGCTCCTTTCGAAATGCTGATCTCGTGCTGTGAGCTAATGCTTTTATATTGGCTGCTGAAGGTGGTGATTGATTCTAAGATTGCCCTTTAGAGCTGGACATTGGGGGCTCACCTTGATTTACAGAGCTGGTTCTACCTTCAAGCCCCTGTTAAGCTTTGTACTAGTCTCTGCACTGATCGGATTCTGTAACATGCCTGAAGCCAAGTTTACCTTGTGTGGTGGTGTTTCGCCATGATCATTAACTTCTCCATCTGTCTTTTCATCCCGCCCCTCACCTGCTCTGCTGCTTCAGCACATACGTGTATTTGTGCCATTTTCCTTGTTAGGAAAGAGAAAAAGCAGAACTCACTGTAGCTTTAAGATCGTGGTAGCAGCCAACACGTTACCAACCATTGCTCCTCTTTTCATCGGGTGACCTTTGACCTGCCTGGGTACGTAACTTTGGGTCCTTTCCCTCCTAGTGGGGATGAGCTTTCCCGGACATTGTCACACACCTGGTGGCTCTGCCAAGATGGCTACTCTCCAGGATTCTTTCTTCAAAGACAGGCAGAAGCATGGTGGTGTGCACACAGTAGGACAGGGCTACCTAATGTGCTCACTTAAAATAAGAACCTTGTTTTCCTTCTGACCCCCCACTCCCTGTTAATCTATGCTAAAAGTGGGCTAAGGGGAATGCTTAATAGACACAGTAGTTCACTTTTCGTGACTGTAATGAATTACTTGAGGCAGATTAACTTGATGACCAGAAGGGTTTACTTAGCCCTGGAGGTTCCAGGGCATGGTACCAATGTCACCTGTGCTCTGGTAAGGAGCTCCTGGCAATGGCTGTGTATGAGAATGAGAGACTGTGTGTAAACCTTGTGACTGGGACAGCACTTAATAAAGCACTCCCAGGCATTCCTCCTTAATTTTTTTTTTTTTTTTTCGAGACAGGGTTTCTCTGTGTAGCTTTGCGCCTTTCCTGGAACTCACTTTGGAGACCAGGCTGGCCTCAAACTCACAGAGATCCACCTGGCTCTGCCTCCCGAGTGCTGGGATTAAAGGCGTGCGCCACCACCGCCCGGCTCCTCCTTAATTTTTATAGCACAAAAGAAACTTGTTCTCAGAACGGGATGTAATATTAGGGTCCATAGCATTTGACTGTTTTGGGACAGGACAGTGATGGGACAAGGCCTTCAGCCTCCTGTGCTCCACAGCATTCTGGCTCATTAGTGCCTGTCGCCTCTTCAGCCGTCTCTCAAAGTGGCTTAATTTTTTGTTTGAGGTTGATTGCAAGTCTGTGATGCTGAACTAGGCCACCTTGCCTGCTCCCTCTTGTACAGTGTCCCAGGCTTTGCAGGGACACGGTTTTCTCCTCTGGGAGCCTCTGTGGCCACCTGCAGTATGGCAGGTGCTGGGCAGGTGAGGCCTGATGTGGCTTTACGTCTGTGAGAGGGCAGAGGCAGCTTGTTCAAAGGTATGTCTCTAATACATCGGCTAAATCCCGACTGTCTGAGGTTTTGGTTGTCCCTTTGCCTAGGGAAAAACCGGATTTCAAAGGCCTTGTTTACCGGTTTATTTGGAAACGGTATATGGGGAACAGGATCACAGCACTGAGAGTGTGTCCTTGGTACTGGACGGGGATGACGGTACTGGTACAACCCGTCTGAGAGGACAAGTGCCACCCAGCTGTGACATTCCTCAGCTAAGCCGGTGGCAGCTTCTCATGGACATGTTCAAAGGTTTCCAAGTATTCTGTGCAGACTTTGGTTAACAGTGAACATCAGCTAGTTGGGGTCATCCATTCCTAGAATCAACCCATTCATCTCTTCATCCTCTGTTCCTTTTCCTGCTCTGTGTGACTGTTCCTGCTCTGTGTGACTGTTCCTGCTCTGTGTGACTGTTCCTGCTCTGTGTGATTATTCTTGCTCTGTGTGACTGTTCCTGCTCTGTGTGACTGTTCCTGCTCTGTGTGACTGTTCCTGCTTTGTATGACTGTTCCTGCTCTGTGTGACTGTTCCTGCTCTGTGTGACTATTCTTGCTCCATGTGACTCTATTCCTGTGACTTCTGGGAGAACATATCAGTGGTGATTCTCTGGCTTCTATATATAGAGGCTAATTTCCCTGAGCTTGAAACAGATCCCTTGTACCTTGTGATCTCAGTGGTTTTGCACAGTGATTTCCCCTCTCTGGCTATTGTTTCCCTCAGTGTGACACCCTTCCTCCTTCCCACATGAAGAACGTGCAAGCTGTGTTTCTGCATTCTGTCTTGTTTGTCTGTCATCCATCTCACTTGGAAACTCTAGTGACTGGTTTACTACAGTCCCCATTGAATAGGTGACCTTTGGTGAATGCTCAGTTCAAAGGCAGAACCCTAAGTCAAACATCGTCCATCAAGGCTTTTCTTAGTCTGTGCAAGGGAAGAATTTCTAGGCCCAACCATCTTTTGCTTTTCACAGTTTTTTAAGAATGTGTGGAGTTCAAGGGTGTATAATTATATAAGCTTTATTCTCTGATAGTTTTCATTAGCAAATATAAAACTTATGGCTTGGATTCCCCCATTTGGTGTGGGAAGGTGACAGAGTTATTGGAGGAGGAGGCAGAGTTAAAGTGTAGAATCTCCTAACAGGTGCCTAGCTCTTATGCTTCATTATCTTGTTCTGATATACGAGGATCAGAGAGCAATGAATAAATAGCAGTATTGTCATATCTGTGCCCCTTTATGGATTCTCCTGCAGCTTATTCAGCTGTGCCTGATGACTGCGGTCTCAGGGACATCCACAGGTGTCTGTAATACTTAGATTTGGGCTCGGTAACTCAAGGCTTTTCTCTGTCATGCCCTATCCTGCAGATGCTTCAAAATAATCACTCAGAGGCTTGTATTAATTATAAATGTTTGGTTGATGTCTCAGGCTTATTACTAACACTTTTATGTTTAAATTAACCCATTTCTATTAATCTGTGTATTGCCACATGGCCAGTGGTTTGTTACTTCATTTTCTACATGTCTTGCATCCTTGGCAGCTGGCTGGCATCTGCCCTGCCTCTACCCTTCTTCATCTCTGTCTTCAGTTTGATTGTACCTCCTAACCTTATTCTGCCTCTCCATTGGCCAAACAGCTTTATTATCAACCAATAAGAGCAACGCATATTCACAGCATACAGAAGGACATCCCACAACATTTCCCCCTTTCTTATCTAATCAAAAAGGAAGGTTTTAACTTTAACATAGTAAAATTAGATATAACAAAACAGTTACCAAGCAAGAATTATAGTTACAATATTTAAGTCTATTTGTATTTGACAATATTAGAGAAAGCATTCAATTATCTATTTTGGTGAGTCTAAAGTTTCATATCTAATTTACCTTTTATCATAACTAAGGAAAACTTATAACTATCTCATCTTCAACTCCATCAAAGACCCCAGAAAGATATAATATTATCTGAGTAAGCAGGAAATGCAAAGTAAACAACTTCACAATACTCTAGAAATGGCAGAGACATCTTGCTGTCTTGACAGTCACCCAAAGTTCTTCTGTAACGTTGGGGCATCCATCTTCAGCCTACAGGCCTAGAGTATCTGGCAGACTTTTTAGTGAAGCAGGGAATTTGAAGGACTGTTCTGCCTTTATTGGCAAAGTTCATCAGTTGCTTTCCTCTGTGTTCTTCAGAATGTCTGGCATTTTCTTCTGTGTAGCAAGAACCCTGAAGGACCATCCTGCCTTGTGTTGGCAAAGTTCATCAGTCACTTTCCTGTGGGTCCTGCATGTCCAGTTTATATAACATACTGTCAAGCAGTCCAGGCATGAACAGTTTCTTGCCCAAATGGCTGACCTTGCCACATTGAAAGCAAACTCCATAAGGAGTTTCTTCAGTTCTCATCATCCTCTTTGAAGTGATTGGTGCTGCCAGGAGCAGACATGTCTCACTGTCGAGAAAAGTCTAAGTTCTTAAAACACTTTAAATGCCATATTCTGTAGGTCCTTGAAGTGTTTGAAGAATACTTACCTAATTAAAATATATCTTTGTATACCTAGAAAACCTAACTAATATGGCTATAAGTTTGACTATTATAGATGACTAACTATTAATCTGTATTTTTTAATTATACATTGCATTTTTAAATGAGCTGCATAAACATACAACCTTAAAAAAGAGTAGAAATATATGTACAGTGTAACAAAATTGAATTTAAATTTATATCAGTAAACTAAAATGCATACCAATGTAAAATACTTTGAGATTAACAGTTGTTTTTTAGATTAAAGTAGATTCAATAATCTACCCTTTCCCCATCATTTCTATATCATATCCCTCTTTCTTCTTTAGAAAGAGATTGACTGTGACCATTAACAATTTATAACCACCTCCTCTTAAATGAAATCAAACATTCATAAATAGTATTTTGGGAATTTGGGCATAGTTCTCTAGACTACTTTCTGCTGATTGGAGGCACTAGTAATTTTGTGGGGGCCCTGAGAAAATTTAGAATTATGGCTAAGTCTTGACTAGGGTATTTTGTGTGGCTGGTCTATCTCAGCCAGCAGCCTCAAAGCTGTTTTGGATACAGAACTCAGAGGAAACTGTATTGAAACATTGGAACATCTGGGCCATCTGTTTTTATCGGTGTTTGGTCCCCTACTTCTGAAAATATATAAACTTTTAAAGGTAACATATATGTCTGTATTAATACAAATATAAACTGTGCATTGTACATAAGCCAGTCAAAGATAATTTTTTGTTTTATGTCTGAGCGGGTAAAATATATGTTATGTGTCTTGTAGTTTCTTTAGGTTTATTTTCTCATGTCTGTAGTTAGGATTTCCAGGGGTCTTCTTTGATCAAACCTGATTTTTCAGGAATGAATCCACAGCCTCTCACCTTCTATGGAAACAAAAGCAGAACCTCCTTCCCAAAGCAACATATCCACAGACTCGAATTTTGAAGTCAAGATATTTTCAAAATATATAGGTTGGTTTATCCTAGCAGTCCCCACAATCAAATGTCTCTCAGCAGTTAGCTTGTTAACCATCAAAACATCCAAAGAAAACACAACAACATACATCATCCAGACTCTCTGTGTATTTTCCATCCTCATGTGTCTCATTTTCTTTATATTATTTTACTCCCCTTTCTAAGGACTTTATTTTATTATTTTAAATCTATATGTTTAATCTAAGACTATATATACTCTTTCTCTTTCTCCAGCCTACGCACACTTTTTAAACACACTGTAACCAGTTTAGTGGTTTCCTCCATCTGAATCTGTCTTTATTGTGTATCTGTAATCCTCTTCTGACCATGTGAGTCTTTAAACTGCTAAGTGGGCATGGCTAGGACCAAAGCCAACAGCTTTGACAGCTAGCTCCGCCCCATTAGGCCTCCTAAGAGTCTAGTTTCATGATGGAGGTACCAGCGACAGTCACACTTACTGCTCCAACTCCAGGAAGTTGTTGTCTCCATGATGCCACCAAGAAGCATGCAGCCCACCACCCAGAAACCCCATTCAAGTGCTCCATAGCAGGACCTCCCAAAAGAACTGGCCATGCCGCCAGCACAAACCAAGAAGCTGCATCTTAAAGGAGCTGTGCCTCTGCTTGCCGCTAGCAAACAGAGCCTACCCAAGAAAATGTTGCTACCAAGAAGCTGTGCTTGACTCTGTTCTTTTTGTGTTTAGAATCCTTTTTTTTTTTTAAAGCTTTTTCAGGTTTTATGTGGAAATCCTTTCCCCACATTGGGCGCCGTATGTAACTGGAGGCTTTTCTCTGTCCTACCCCATCCTGCAGCTGCTTCCAAATAATCATTCAGAGGCTTGTATTAATTAGAAATGTTTGGCTGATGTCTCAGGCTTATTACTAATTAACTCTTACATTCAAATTAACCAATTTCTATTATTCTGTGCATCACCATGTGGCCCATGGCCTGTTACTTCATTTTCTGCTTGTCTTGCTTCCTTGGTGGCTGACTGACTGGCATCTGCCCCAACCTGCCCTTCTTTATCTCCATCTTCAGTTTGATTGTACTGCTTAAACTTATTCTGCCTTAACCATTGGCCAAACAGCTTTATTATCAACCAATGAGAACAACACATATTCACGGCATACAGAAGGACATTCCAGAGCAGGGCTCTACTGATTGTGACCAGCCACAGTGACATTGGCTGTGGCTTAGCACCATACTTAATGGGAGGTGTCTATATCAGTCAGGGTTCTCTAGGGCAGTGGCTCTCAACCTCCCTAATGTTGTCACCCTTTAATACAGCTCTTCACATAGTGGTGACCCCAACCATAAAATTATTTCATTGCTACTTCATAACTGTTTTGCTACTGTTATGAATTATAATGTAAGTGTCTGATATGCAGGATGTCTGATTGGCAACCCATGTGAAAGGATCATTTGACCCCCAATGGGATCACGACCCACAGATTGAGAACCACTGCTCTAGAAGAATAGCTCCAATAGGATAAATATATATTATCAATGGGGATTTACTACACTGACTCATATGACAGAGGCTGGGGAGTTCAACAATGACCAACAGCACGTTGGAGAGGCTGAGAACTTGGTAGCTTCTCAGCCCTTGAGACTGGAGGTCTCAGCAGTCCAAGTCTGGTGCTGGACGCCTGGAAGTTTCCCCAGAGAGCCACTGGTCTTCAGTCCAGATGGGAAGCTGGAATCTTACGTTAGCAGAGGGGAATGGCAGCAGCGGCAGCAGTAGACTCAGTAGCAAGGTAAGTAAAGAAGTGAGACAAGCACCTCTGTCTTTCCCTTTTACCTCTTTGTAGCTGGGCCACTGGCAGAAGGTCCTGCACATCCTCAGGGAAGGTCTCGCTTCAGTTGATTATCCCTGCAGATGCCTTCATAGTCCTGTCCAGAGGCACATCTCTCAGTGAGTTCTAGATACAGTCGAGTTGACGATTAAGATCTATTGTCACAGCATCACTGCCACCTGAGCATCTGCAACTCACATTGTGGCAACTGTTTGAGGTTTTCTGAAAGCAGGTCTCATTTTTGCAGGTTTCTGGGTAAAGGAATTGTGGGATACCTTCTGTGGGTAAAACTCAGTGTTCTGCAATTATTCACATAGTACCTTGGTTATACTCAAGTGTTTACGGTGATTGTACCTGATCAACTTCCTTATGGTAATTGTACTAATTTTGGAAAGCTTTGTTTATATCTTAGATGGTGCCTTTTAAAAATTCACAATCTTTCCCAACAGGTTGGATGCTTCAAATGTAAATACTCGGTAACTATTTATAGATGTCAGTGTTCAAAATGAATATATACCTTATTTTCATATGCTTAGGATGGTTCTGCATTTTGTCCCTTATTACACTGAAGGAATGTAATCAACCTATAGTGTGCAGTAAGAAAGGGACATAGGCGAGGAAGAGGATTGTTTTTGCTTATCCTTAGATGCTTGTTTGTGCTTGTGCATTTTTGAACAGCCTCACACTGTATTCCATTAGCCAGTGACATGTGGTGTCTTGCAGTAAGGACAGTTGTAGGCCTGGCTCACTGTCAGGAGACCCATACTGTGACTTGTTAAATTGTCACATGCTATACTCACATAATCAGGTACTGTTGTCACTGTATCACTTATGACTCAGAATGTGCTCTATGAGTCCAGAAGAAGTTGGTCTGTAGAAAAGGATGGTATGTCCTAGACATGAGGCTCACAGGAGAGTGTCTTCCTGTGACATGGTTGCTCATCAGTGTATTTGGCATGCTTTCCCATAGTTTAGGGGGTGGGGCCTTTCATCATGGGAGTGGTACCTTCAAATCCTCTGTCTCATAAGATCCACATTTAGTTCTTTTTCTCTAACCAAGGGAATGGTCATTTTTTTGTTTTGTTTTTGTAAAGAAAATTTGGTTTATATTTGTATTCTGAGAGCTTGAATGTACAGTAATTAAAATAGTTGTTTCTTAATTTTCCTCTGTGAGAATGCTGGTCAGTCACAGTTAATTGTGAGGAACAGTGACCTCAGAATGGCAAAGGTTTCTTTATCATCCAAACAATAACTACAACCAAGCTCTGCATTAGAAATGAATGTGTGAGGATTTTGTATCCTATTGGGGGCATTCTGGAGATTTTCAGAAGGTTCCTTCCTGATCCACATTGCTGTATCTGCACATGTGGCAATGTGTGATATGTAGTGAGATGAGATGATCTCTGATGGGCCCCCAGAAGCCATCAGGTCTGGACTGTATGGGCCCTGATCCCCAAAGGGAACTAATCCAGAACTTCAGAACAAGGGGACAAGGTGTTCCTGGGAGGCAGACGGTTTAGTGTAACCTGAAAAAGGTGTCATGACTAATTTACAGATGTTTGGATGCTAATTTCAGGTTTCTGGTCTTGGTTTCCTTGTTATACACCAAGCCATTAAATATACAGAACTATTTCTTTCTTAAGGGTGTTCCCCATCCTTCTGTAACACTGCGTTGCCCTTTCTGTGGCCATTACCTCATTTCTACTCTCCAAAATGTGGATATTTTCAGGACATCTATATCTTTGGATATTTCAGAATATCCAAACCTGTGTCTCTGGACATTGGCTCCCTGGCTCTTCACTCCTTCACAGTCTGAGACATCACCTCTTTACAGATAATGAGCATCTGCTTCTGACTCAACATCCATCCAAAGTGCCTTCCATTTGGTGTACCTGTCATTTCTCTCTGATGCCATTAGCCACCTCCTTGTGCTGATGGAACTGTTTCTTGATACCTCACATTTGCTATATATTTTCTGTACTTTCCGCTCTTGCCTTCATATCACCTCAGGCTGCCCATAGTCTCCACAGGAGCCTCACACTTTTAGACCTCGACACTGTCATCACTGTGTCCTGTGCATCATCTTTTTGGTGTAAAGTTTTAGAACCATCGCCACATCCCAGCACTACTGGTGACTTGCAAGCTCTGATGTGGATCTCCACATGCTCTTTCTTGGTACTATAGAATGTCAGTGGTGGAGAGTAGGAAAGGAGGGGAATAGGTTGAAGGAAGGCCTGGGTCAGGGATCTGTATCCTACTTGGAACATTGAGATATCTGAAAATGGTTTCATGGTTACTAGTGGGTCCCAACATTCACCCTACAGTCATTTTTGCAATTCTGTGGCAGTAGCAGACATATTTGGCATCCAAGCATAGTACTATATTCCCCTTGATTCTCAGAGTGAATAAGGGTGTCTGTATGGCCCCACTGATTTCCCCTATGTTGCTAGATAGTAGCAAAATACTTAGATAGCTAAAGATAGCTCATGTGTCTTCATCTAGCATCAGGGTGTGACAACATAGGTGTCCACATTGTCACCTATGGCATGGATTCCTTCTCTCTTCTTCACTAAAGCAGGGATAGTCACACCTCTGGGAAAACCACAAGCATCCACTATCTCTTCTTCCATTGGTGCTTCTGTTGTTTCACACCTGAGTTAGAGTTAATTGACTAGAGTTTCTTCTGTCCAAACTGTGAGCTTTAGAAGGAACCTTAACAGAAAGGCCATTTCCACTCCTGTTTTTACTTATTTCTGGATTTCCTTTTCCTCCCATTTCTATAGCAACTCCATACTCTTTTCAAAATTTTTCTTTATTTTATTTAACATACCAACCACAGTTTCCCCTCCCTCTTCTTCCGTTTCTTCCCCTCACCTCCCTTCTACCCTCTTATCCACTCCATTTCCCTCTCCATTCAGATAGGTAAGGTCTCCCTTGGGAATGCACAAAGCATGGCATATCAAGTTTTGGCAGAACCAAGCTCCTCCCCTCTGCATCAAGGCCGACCAAGGCATCCCACCATAGGGAATAGGTTCCAAAGAGCCAACTCATGCATCAGGGACAGGTACTGGTCCCACTGCTAGGGGCCCCACAAAAGACCAAGCTACACAAATATCACTCAGATTCAGAGGGCCTAGGTCAGTCTCATGCTGGCTCCCTAGTTGTTCGTCCAGAGTGCGTGAGCATTTACAAGCTCAGGTTAACTGTCTCTGTGGGTTTTCTTGTCATGATCTTGACCCCCCTTGCTCATATAATCCCTCCACCCTCTCTTCAACTGGACTCCCAGAGCTGGACCCAGTGCTTCACTATGGATCTCTGTACCTGCTTCC